>JAMKCH010048288.1:0-11608 GCA_023653785.1 Ophioderma brevispina
GAAACTATAGTCCGGTTACACTATATAAAAAACCTGAAACTAATATTGGAAGTAAGGACTACTATTTCTAGAGAGAGGGGTCCAAGGGGTGAGACGATTGACCTGGAAGCCATGGTCCGGAGATAAAAATAGCAACATTAAAGCAAAGGAATGTTATTCCTAGGAACAGGAGTCCCAGGGTGAAGACCACTGACCCTAGAGGCCATGGTCCGGAGGGCCGATCGGTTCTGTAATCCGGTTAGGGCTATTGTTCCTAGTGACAGGGGGGGTCCTTCGGGCTATATCTCCAGGGGGGACTATATCTCCTTCACACAGGGGCTTTAAACGGGGGGGGGGGGGGTCAGGGGAGGCCGGGGCCAGAGCAAATATAGCTCTTTAGACGTAGAATTAGAAGCCACCTTGAAGGCAAAAATTGTAAAACTCAAAATGCGCCAACGTGAGGATCAGTGTCCCACTAGGTATGCACCGGTTTGCTCAAAGGATGACCATCGTCTCATTTATGTGGCAAGTGTATAATGCCCTAATAATACTCAGCTTGGTTTTTACCTCTTACATATTTAAACAAAATATGATCTCACCAAGACTTAATGTGAGCAAAAGTACATTAATCTTATTAAAATCCCATTTTCGGCTGGTATTATGTCTAAATTTGTAAAATGTTTTAAATATGAGCTACTATTATACTCAACGCCATTAAAATCCGACCGCTGATATAGTCCGCAGGGAGCCATAGTCCGTGCTCCATAAACGACAAACGGAATAAAGAGTGAAACTAATGTTGCGTGAAGAGTTCAACTGATCGAGTTTTCTTTACCGCTTGTAGTTGGAATTACGGAGTACGGCGGGACTATAAAAAATTCTACATCGAGTTGAAAAAGAATTCCAATCAATGGTTTGTACAATATACTACTCCATTGTTCTTTGGAAAGGAAAGAACATCTTTGAAGAAAAGAGACAAAATCGGAAGAGGTTCTGTTTGTAAGTAAAGCATCATGCCGGTCCCGATTTTTTTTTTTTTTTTTTGCCCGGGAGTGTATTATATCTGTAAATACTACTGTGATCCACTTTCATTATATCGGTTTGACTAAATTAGGTAGTTCTTTGAGAAAGAAGTAAGAAGTTCCTTTCAGTTTTGTCTTAAATTACCAATATAATTTATCGCCTTTGTATAAAATTTTCAATTAACTTTAAAATAGTTTAAATGGTTTTTTGACTGTTACACTTCTATAAAATTCTACAACTTGTAAAGAATTTGAATTGTAAATTGTAACAGTCTGATAGACAGACAAGAAGGGGCGTTTACGATACCCAAGTATACTTCGCGAAATTAATTTCTCATTAAAGGAGTGATTTGCACAAAAGTTGGAAATTCTAATTTCTATAAGAGAAAATAGGCAAATTCAGCATCATGTCTATATATTGGAATGAATTTAAATATCACCGTTTTTATTTCACTTTAAGACATGTTCGGTGACCAAATACAAGGTTAAGAATCTTTTGAGTGTCAATCCATATGAAATCTCTAATATGGCACCTTATACATATAAGACGCCTCAACCTCTCTCGTTGCACTTAAGTCATTACTGTCCGTACGGGACACTTATCTATACAACACGGATTAACATCTTTGAAACACTGCTGGGTGCTGCTTATTGGCTTTGTATTTTTCTGTAATTTTTATTTGGGAAAAAATACCCCATGCAAGATTCTAGAGACTTATTCATTCACTTTATAGGACTAGTCTCGCAAATTTTCGAATATGTTGACTCGTTTGGGTGAATCCGATAGGCACTGTCCTTAATCAGTGTACATCTGTAATAGAATATGATCAGAATGTACTTCAAAATCAGACGTATAGCCATGTGTTTAAAGAATGGTAATCGTATAAATAATGTTACGTGTATCTTCGAAAAGTAATGTGATTTAGTGGATCGACATGCGATGTGCCATTTGTTGTTAGCGATACTAATATGAATTCTGTCGCCCTATGCAAAACAACAACTAATAGCTTGGAGGTGAAGGTTGGAATATTACTCAAACATGGATACCACATGTTTCGCATACTAGGTTGTTCCAATAAAAAAAATATCATAACATTGAGCATGGGTGGTAGAGAAAAAAAGATCAAATCGCCTTACATAAATGAATGGTGCCTCATGTGATCTTCAGCCTCGTCACGTCATCAAATCATCACCCATTTGGTATAGAATTTGTTAAAAACTCGCTTCCCATCAGCGTTGATTACGTTTATTGAATACCCATTTGCGCAGAACATTCTAGGCCCATTTGAAACGTAATATGATTTCTGTTGTGTGGCTGAAATTCGTTCATATATGAAATAGAAAAAAAAATAAATATTATAGTAATATGCCTATGTCTTGCCACACTAGTAATTCGTTTTTCATTGTGAAACTAATTCATCCCTGAGATAAGCCAGAGAAATTGTTATCAGAAATGTGCCTCAGTAAAGGCTTATTAACTCAAATCTGTTTTCCTTAAAGGTGCATTTCGGGATTTCAACACCTGTTGTTATTCATGTTCACTAGATATCCTGAGAAAAGTTCACAAAAATTTGAGGTTTGGATCCCGATCGCGGTTTGTGTTAGAGCAATGCTTAGTTTCCCACGGTCCCCATAGGTCACTGTGCGGTAATTTCTCTCTGTTTTGCGGACAGAAAATACAAAATTGCGAATTTCTTACAGATACGACCAAATTTGCACGTAAGATATTAGGCACGTGGGATTACTGTGGCTAACGGTTTGAGATGCTATAAAAAACTCAACCTTTTTAGGTAAGGCGGGGGCCGAGGGTTGTGGATCACGAAACGCCCCTTTAACAAAATGTCTTAAAAGAGAAGGGTGAAGGGTTTGTGGCTACCTTCTAAAAGCTTGTATTATTAGGAATAACTATTGACATAATTCGCACTGATGAGTAATGTTTTAGTTTCGAGGTGGCCTGATGAGCTCAGCATGTAAATGGGAATGTAATAACGAAAATAAATTCTACCGCACTAGAAACAGTTTGGATAAAGGATTTGTTAACCCTTAACTGCATAAGGGGTTGGCACTTCCGTTAGTGCATAACGGAGGGGGGGGGGGGGTCCTAGGACCCCCCCCTAATATAACCACTTCCTAAGGAGTGTTTTTAGGTGAAATCCCTACCACAGGGGTTAGGAGGCTTTCAAAACCCTCGTCTACCTGAGCCATTTTTTTCAACAAACTGGCGCGGGGGGGGGGTTACCCACCCCCCTGTGTTTTTCTTTAATGAACACCCGTTAATTTGGGGTACCAAAGGATAGCTTAGAGTTTCCTCTTTCCATTGGGTACCAAAATAAGTACCCAACAAGCCCCATTATGACTTCACCATTACGTCATATGTTGAGGAAAAGTCCGACATACATGATATAATAGGGTGGAAAATTGATATGCAGCAATTTTAAGCACTCAAACCCTTATTAATTATAGCTCTAAAATTATTTCCATTATATAAAACTAGTCATTTCTCATCAAGTAGAGTCAAAAACCGCATGAAAAATCTGAATTTTCCTACCTTGTTGTGGGTGAAAATTGACTTTTTGTTTATCTGTGTGTGTCTATGGAATGGCAGTTTTGCTGACGATGCGAACTTTATGAACGTCATTGTGCGTTAAGCCTAGGCATGTTGGTACGCATTGTGGTATCAATGGAAAGAGGAGGACCATAGCTACTATTGGTACCAAAATCAAGCAAGGTCTGTGAGTTTCCTGTGTTGTGTTAGGCACGTTGGTACTTTCTCTTCCGAAGGGGGGTGGTTACCACCCCCCCCCCCCTATCCAATCACTTTGTGGGATCACCCTGTATCTTACCTAGCCCTGGACCCCCGGTGGAATGTTTGTTTTTTGGGATTAAAAGGAGCGGTAAAACATGTACCATATTGACATACATTAAATAATTTTGGCAACAAAAAAGGGGTTTTTTTTGCAAGCCGGGAAAAAACCTGAAGGGGGGGTGGTACCACCCCCCCCCCCCTTCGGTAACTAGGGTTAAAGACATCAACAATAATGAAATAAAAACTGCAGAAAAGTGTTCAGTAAGACAATTAGGGGCAAAACATTTATTTTAATTTGCTGTCAAAATGTGCGAAAACGACACTAATTAGTTTCTGCACTTTCTACGGCAATAGCGTGTCACCTAGTACTTATGCTGATTGCTTTATTGTGGAAGAATAACTATATTTTACCATAATTAAGTACAACAAACTAGCTCATGCCAATTTTATATTTTATTAGAGGGTTACTTATATTTCCTACAGTATGCTCCCAAGCCTACTATTTTACAAGATTTTTTACTAATTATTTACGTGTTTATGTCACTAGGGTGGATAATGCGCATTTAATGAAAATCAGAATCACAGTAAACCTAATTAAGGATTTTCATTTTTGTCATGGGTTTCCTGTAGTGCATAAGGGGAGGGGGTGGGGCTCCTCTGGACGCCATCAATTATAACGCAAAAACGACGCGATTGGAGTGAATTTTGTTTTTTTGCAACCAATGCCAGCGCAACTAAAAGTTAGACGATACAACAAATATACAAAATACTGCAAAGCGTTAAAATCGCCGGCTAAAAAAAAATGGGTACCTTGGAGCCCCCCCTAGGCAGTTAGTGTTAAAGCGGCGAGTTTAGAGTTCCCCTTCGACTTGCTTTGGATAATTTTCTTAAAATGGAAACTAATTATCTATATTCTTAGGCATTGGCAAATGTTATTTTTAACGATAACTGGTTACTGTGCTGGACTCTTTTTTTTATATAATCCATCCCATTACCTCAGGTGAATTCAAGAGACCTCAAAATTCACACCAAACCAATAAAGCTTGAACCAGGGCGCGTCCTAATCAAGTAGAGGCACATATCAAAAAGATATTAGAAGAACTAGTATTCGGTGATACAAAGGGTACATAAACAATGAAGCGTGGTGCTAAAGAAACACGTAAAGAGGCATTTATGTGTGTTTGAACCCGTGTCTACTTTTTCCCCCCCTCATCGGAGCTTTTTTCTAAGTGATTAGCATATTAAAAGTAAGTGAATAACAGTTCCAGTTGTCAATATAAGGTAAATATCAAAGTAAGAGGTCCGCTCTTGCGTGTAAGAATAAACCTGAAACCCTTTAACACATCCATCTATTAATTCTCAATTATCATTACGTTTTGTTCAATTGAACAAAAACAAATTTGCATTTGACAATTAAAACCGTCAGAATATGCTTACGTATACATCGACACAGCTGGGTCAATCGGTTTTTATATGTATGTTCCAGAACAGTATTCGTAGCAGCAATTGACAAACTAAAATTATAAAACATAGATAACGACGTTGCTAAGATGAATCCAAATTTCAATGGTTTAATATAATTTTAATCTTAGTTAAAATTATCGTGCGCGTGATCCCGGAAATCTTGTAAAAAGGTGAAACATTAAAGCTGCATTTTTCAATATTTTAATATTTGCACATATTAAATTAATTTAAATGGAATGCTTCCACTCTCCTTGAAGATAGTTTATTACGATTCGAGTATTATTGCAAGTTCGCCATATGTTCTGAGGCCGGTAAAGTCATTGAATGTCGGGAAATGTTCCAGCGTGTCCTACAAACGTCCATCGTAGGAAGAATCTGACAATCGACACCCCCAAGAAATAATCAATTTCCAAAGCACGGTCAAACTTAAAACGATAGAATCCCACCACATAGCTAAGCCGGAAGAATAACATTTGATGTACTAAACCGTATCTCAATATTTAATTCGTATTGAAAATTTGTGATATTAAAGGGATTTCGTGATCCAAGAAATTGAGATTTGAGAATTTTTATATCCCTGACCTGTTAACCCCACGTATATTCATGTATACCTAATCAATATACTCCAGTTGATCAACTCACTAAGATTTTTGGAAGAATTTTTTTCTGGAGGAATATCTTAATAGTCAGTGAACACAAACAATGAACATAGGATCACAAATCCACCTTTAATTTATAATAATGAAAAGATGGTATATTAAAAATCAACAATTTGATGTGATTGCATCGTAGTAGCAAGCACCACTAGTTTTAACGTAAAACAATATTGAGAGGTTAATGAGCCGTTCTATTTAATTCCATACGTAGGCGACAATCAGAGATTCTGTTCACACCGAACCATCAATCTCTTTAAGTTTTGGATTAACAACCCATTGTGATTATTTGTGAAATATTTTACAATTTTTGAACTATGGCTTCAAAATTATATCCATTCTTTGATACTTTCTTTCGATTTTTTTTCAAACCTTTTAATGTTAAAGGAAAGTCCTGAGACTCTAAACTAGATAATCATATAATTTTAAGATCATTTTTCATTGAAATCGATGTCATAATACTGCTGTCAAGACTGCTTAACTTCGGTTCACACGTTTCAATAATCATACGGTATCTCAATTAATCATACTTATGTGCCCGTAAATGTTATCATTGAGGCCTGACACACTGAAAATATTGACTAAATAAGGGGATACCCCCCGTTTGAGCCCTACAATCTATTCAAATTGGAGTAAAATCGCACCCAACAAGAGAGTATGAAGGTTTACTCCACTTCGACTAAGAATTATACTTAAATGTGAGGGGTACACATAGCCGTTTTGTTTTACATTTTTAGTGTCGTCTCAGACTGGGGTTAGTTAATTTATTTACTTTACATTAAAATAAAGTATATACAACATATCAAGAAAAGAAAAAAAACCCTAAGAATTGAGATTGAAATTGCCTCAGTGAGCCAGCAAGGAGGAAAATCGGGAGCAAAACCGGCTGTGATCCCACAAGTGAACTCCCCCCAATCACTGAAAAGGGGGATGGGGTGACACCCCCATTAACAACATTTGGCCCTTTCGGTCGTCACATGTGTCGACTTGTCCCTAAAATCGGTGAAAAAGCTGTAGTTTGAATATGTTACTGTAAGCAAAATGTTTGCTTTTCGAATATATTACTTGCTTGCTAAGCTGAAACGTTATCACTGTATGGGCCACGAATGTTTCCTTATCATCATCCACGTTTATGTTACTTTAAAATGGTATTATTGTAATATTAGACCACCTTTCAATGTTTCCTTTTCCACCCGTTGTAAAATTGAAAAAACAATCGTGTTGGCAACAGTTTTGCCGGCACCCCCCATTGAAAATGGTCTGCGGACGCCCTTGCTTATTTTAGATTGCAAGTTAAAATCATTCTTATCATTCATCATTCCCATGAGGTATTTGTATATCATCTAATTCTTGATATGCACGCATACATCCAATGATCAATGTGGTTATTGTTAGCGATTAATTATGTACCTAAAACGATGGTGTAAATTTTTCGCAAGGTCAGGATACTGATAATCACGAATAACTCATCTCTATACACAGGATTGGTACTGGCTGAGATCAACGTTTGGTAAAGACGGTTTTATCTGAACTCGTAAGTCATTCTCATAACCAAAGCCAGCTCAAGTAGTTCAGGGGCCATAAGAAAATGTTCCGTGGGCTTTTGGTGTTTATTTTCTAATTTTTATTGATTCCAATATACATGTGGCCACTGTCCAAAAGATAGTGGTAAATTTTCTAGTAAGATTTTGTAATGTTCATTTTATGCAAATGAATACGACCTTAATAAAAGCTTAGCAAACGCTAGGTACCATATGGATGCTTAACTAAAGGGTGGGATCTACTTCTTTGACCATTCGAAACTCTTATCTGGCATTCAGTCTTGATAACCACCCGCGTACTCATACGTGGAGGACCTCGGGGTGCGGTCGGGATGCGGAGGACCTCTGATCAGTAAAAATAGGGTGATTTTGTATAATTTTTGCCAACCCCCGGGGTGCTCGCGCTGCTTCAGCACCCCGGCTGGGTACACTGGTGATAAAAAACTTTAAGATGGCGGCCAAAACGGACGCCATTAAATGTAAAACCTTAAAATTACCATAATATATTTGGTTATATCATGCAAAATAGCATAAAATGTGTATATTAATGTGTGAGATATATCTGTGACCATTAACAACTCGTGACAGCATTTCTGTTTTGTTAACAATGGGAAATCCAAGAAGGTGACTAATACGACTGTAGTTCAAGATTTTCTAAAACGTTAAAAATCAAGATGTTGGTCAATTGATAACAATTATATGGCAAGTTTGTAGCTTGAAAGAACTTAAACGGAAGGCATACGTTTGCACTGAGTTTACAATGCCCTTAAATAACATTGCGTGCTTTCTTTCACACAATTATAATCTAGTGTGTGATTTTATTCACAACTTTCCATTTTGGTTTATATTTGGAGACATTTTGACTGCGATCCTTGATCTGAAGCATATTAATGATAAAAGAAAGCTAAACGGTTGATTTGATTGAGTTCTGATGTATTTCAATTTTGAATTATGGTGTCATATCATAATTAACAGGTTCTCGTAGAGAATGGAAAATAAACAATCAAATCCCACGGAAGCACATATTGTTTGACCGCAATGCATACGCACGACACCCTTACTATGTATTTCCATTGATATCATTCCCATTGCCCAATATTGCCCAAGCTAGCAACGGAAGATGTATCCCAGTGTTGAAGTAATTATAGTCCGCCGTACTCGTAGTCCGGCTACAACGGTAAAAAATAGGGCACTCGAATCAGTTGACTCTTCACGCAGCATTAGTTTCACGCTTTATTCCGTTGTCGTCTATGCAATCACTATATCATGTTGTTGTTGTTTTTATAAAACACATCTATCTATATAATATACTTTCATGTGGTGAAAAAAATGAAAGAAATCGGATGAAATATGACATGTTTTGTAAGCACACCCCTTTTTCTCCATTCCTATGGGATTTACATACATTAAACTTATGGTTGTGAGATTGTACAATATCATGATGCCTAGACTGTCCCAAAGTATCGGCTTTGTCTTCGGATTCAGGGCACAGTAGGTTCAATTAATAACATAAAACTTATTTATTTATTTGGATATTTGGAATTGCACTCACCAACACGATGCATCCAATGTATATACAAAACAAATAAAAAAACCTAAAATCCTTTAAAAATCTTGCTGGGCCCTCCCTGCACCGATTGGCATCCGTCCTTTTAATACTGCGCTGCCACCTTTTTGACCCCAATGGCCGCCCATACGCCCTCATACGAACCAACTTGTCCACTGATTAACAAAATCAAATACCACTCTCGGCCCGCCCTGAATGGGTTGACTCAGAGGGATTTTAGTCCTCCATTACCAGTCTTTATCCACAGACCTGGGTTGACTCAGAGGGATATTATTAGTCTCCATTACCAGTCGTTTATACCACAGACCCTGGAGAGGGTCACATGATGCATGTCAACTAATTATTTCAACTACGGATTAAAGGTGTGGGTTCCGGTCGTCTTCTGGGAGCACCCTGATTTACCCGGAAGTAGTATCGATTTTGATAACACCTGAAGGCCGTATTTTTCTTCTCATTGTCGTCCAAATTTGAGCCCTCAAATCCCTTATTTTGCCCAGATATAAACCCAAAACCCACCGAATTTACAAAAAAATTTCGTTAATCATCATACAAGCACAGTTTTGAATGGGGTTTTGCAATGCGCATTATTGCTTCTATCTATCTATCATACGTACCCTCAAACCGCAAGTTTGTTTCCTACGGTACTTGATGGGGCGTATGGGCAAATGCCAAGACTATTTACAAGTATGAAAAACAATAAGCAAATAATCGGGAAGAAGCACCTTTAGTGCACTGTATTTATACCAATTCGTCGCCTGTTGCAGAGCAAGAAAACAAGATATTTCATTGTTTATGATTTTGCAAAGAGCGAATTAGTCTCTTATTGGCATAACTTGTATCTATAAACCTGGATTGACAGTAGTGGTGTAAACTTTTTCATTTACACATCGGTATTAATTGGTTGAGATCTTGTGTGAACATTAAATTCGTTTTGAAGATCCATAAAGGGATTATGACTATTCATAGGTCAATTAAACAGGATTCCTCAATGGTCAATCATTACTTTCAAATGATATTTCCGTATCCTAATATCTTGCTAAACACTATAAATCCCATTGGAATGGAGGAAAAAGAGGTGTGGCTTACAACATTTGCACACAATCTTGCATTTGTTTTTTTAATTGATTTCATTCATTTTTCAACAGTTGGAAGTATATGAGATTTGAGTATAAAATAATCTTTCCCTAGTGCAGGCATCAAAATTGGAAGGCTGAGCTTTCGACACTCTAGCGAATGCCCTTATCAGAGCAAACTAAACAGTTTAATGTTGCACCTTATATACCCAGGGAACAAGGGGGAAGGGAACTATAACCGATGATCAAAGAATATCCCAGTAGTTAAGTTTCGTTCATTGGTCGAGAGGCAATCCTTTTGAGTTGTCTACCCCATTCAGGATGAATTTTGCTCCTTTGTCCCTATTGAATTTGTTAGGGGTAATTGATGTACAAGCTTCATATTTTTCCTTTCATCCAATGAGTGTTCCTGTCCAGAATTGTAGTCTTGTCCCCAGTCAATGTTAATGTTGGTCGTTCCACCACACGATAGCTGATTTTTGTGTGTTGCCCGTCTGAGTCTCTTTCTGGTGCTCGTCGGTTCTCTTTTTCCAATGATCTAACGGTTTCACCAATGTAAACTCTTTGTCAAAAAATCCACAGGATAGAATAGGTTAAACTCCAGGTTGGAGTTTCGTGGGAACAGGGCTTTAGGGTGTAACTAGTTGCTGTCGTAGATTGGTTAGTAGTCATACCCCGATTACCCTTTTGCTTTAGAACTTTGCTATAGCCTCAGATTACCCGTACGTAAGGACAAAAAAAAATTATCTTGAGGCGGAAGGTGGGTGGAGATAGATACCATGACCATACTTGCTCCCCTGATATGAACCTATCGACCATGCCTGGGATGCTTTTTTGTTTTTTTCGTAGCCAAGCCATATCAATGACAGGGACAATCTCCCTCAAACCTACAGGAGTGGACCTCTACCTTGTGGGCAGTATGCCGTGACGTTTTGACGGCGACGGAGTCCATGCCATGGGTGCCATATACTCGATATTAGTGACTGATCGACATTAAAACAGTACTATTGAATAATTGGATGCATGAACTCAACCCGAAAATGTGGGGGGGGGGTTTATCTGGTAAAACTTACGTGACTTGAAAATTTACATCTGCTTTTCCCAATACCCCTTTTTTTCCTTTCAGGTTAAGAACATAGTTCGTAAGGGGTAACTTGTGAACTAAATTCCTGGTAATATGTTTTGAAGAGACTGATCAATCGCGTATTGTGGCGATATACATCCTATGTGTCCCGAGTCTTAGAGTGTGTTTTATTTATCCGAATTTACAAAGTGTCTTGTTATGATATCTGAATAGGTCATCCCTTGGGACTAGTACATGGGGAAATGTCATGAATTTTTGGTTCGTTTTTCATATCCATATTTGCAAACCAAGGTTTTCTTTTCTTAAACATAATCTTTATTAGAAAGTCGACGAAAATCATGGGTGGTCATTTTTTAAAAAATTGGTTCTTGGGTGTTTTTTGGCGGATTTGGGTTTTTTATTATTTTTTTTTTAACTGA
>JAMKCH010048289.1:0-10967 GCA_023653785.1 Ophioderma brevispina
AACACTAGAAACATGTAGCTTTTCAAAAAGCATTGCTAGAATTTGTACCCTTATTAGGTAGGAACACCCTTTTTGGGCGGCGCCCAAGGCCTAATGGAGTCACTCGCGCCCGCGGCGTTTTACAATAGGCTAATATGGTCTCATAATAGAAATCTGATACGCTACGGATATAATCCGTTACTCCATATGCACTAAAGCCATGTTTGCCCCTGATTAGGGATCCCTTCAATTTCTAACACTTAAAGGCACTATAAGTGATTTGCTAAATCAAAAAATTGAAAAAAAAAAAAAATCAAAAATTAATTTTAAATGAAATTGTTGTTAGTAAATTGATAGTTTTTTGACTTTACACCTTTAAAAGTGCTAAGACTGAAAGCAACCTAATAAGGACAAAGTCATACATTTTAGTCTTACTGTCCTTAGGACACTACTACAACACAGTAATTGGGTACTTGATTGTTAAGATGTAATTTACCATATGTTTCTACAGTGAAAAATATAAATCAATAACATTGCCAGCGTTTTAAAATCCCAAGCCGAAAAATGGTCCGTAGGAAAGCCCCTTCCCCTATGCGGGGAAGTGTTTTTCTATCAGGAGAGGACAAGAGTTTGTTTGGCAGGCTCGCGCGCAGCCAAGGAAAATCTTGACTGAACACGGAAAATTATAGTACGTTTTTCAACAAGATTTGAAAACAAAGTTAGTACGGGCAATGACTAATCGTTTTCTCGACTGGAATCGAACGTACATCCCGCGTACATACCAGGCTAACTAACGTCTATTAGCTATAAGACTGGTGGGATAGAATTGAGGGAAGATATACATCCTGTACGTCTAAGGTTCAAATTTCCTCGTTTTTTCGCTCTCAAGTGACGTGCATGAGGGGGAACAATGATAATTAGCGATTTTAATATGATGAAGAAAAATATAGCACTCACATGAATGTGTAAAGCGAAGAGAGCGTTTCAGAGCTTAGTATTCTTAACAACTGGCCAAGGATCTTTCTATTTGATTTTCGTTTTCTAGTACGTTTGTTTGAAAAATTGATTTTTCAAAAAATTAAAAAACTGAAAAAAATATTTTTAAAGCAATGTTAAACCTCATCTTACCCAGCCTTTTCTGTAACACCGTTACCAAGGGAGTGTTACAACCCATCGGAAATCGGTTTAAGTGCTTATGATGTTTTGATTAGCTCTGGTCTCTTCTCTTTCTAATGATACCAGATAAGTACCAACATGCATAGTATAGGCGTCACAATGACGTCGTCATAAAGTTCGCGAGGGGGGAATTTGATTTCATGCGGGTTTCAGCTCTAAAGATGGCAATTGGCTAGTTTCATAAACGGGGAGTTTTAGAGCCATAATGTGCAGAATATTTTCAAAAATGTACCCTTTTAATTTTTTCTTCGGTGGGCAACACCCTCTACTCTTGCTTTGGCGGCATACCCTAGCCCTGGTGAAGGTCTATTTTTTCAAGAAACTGACCCGAAAAAGGATGAGAAAATTATTTAGCATTTTACCGCACCGAAGCGAAAGTCACTGGAGGTGATAACCACCCACACGAGGGTAATAACTAATAAACCAGGTTCAAATCTGGCTGGTCAGTGAATTTTGTCACTGACTGTCATATTGATGTTTGTGGTGATGGTAGAGTTTAAGCATTCTCAGTTCTAGTTTCATCTTGCTCCTTTTATTGGAATTCGTTACAGACCAGGAAATCAATCGGCAATGTGATGACAGGAAAATATTGAATATATCAAAAACTACTTCTACAAGTCATGGGAATTCCTCAAGGAAGAACAACTTCTGAGTCAACGGGGATAATTTAGGAGACGAATTCAAACTATTGTCAATGCGGAATCGAACAACCCCCCCCACAATCATCTTTGGACCTAATGAGCTAGATAAACATTGGCGTGGAAATATGAAAAGGTAAGGCAATGTTGGGTTTCTACGTAATGGTGATAATAAAGTTCGAGCACAAAAAACATACCAAGATACACTTAACTCGCAATGTCTACCGTCCAAATTACCTTTGAAAAAAGATGTTACATCTTTAGAGGTTGCTCCTTTTCAATACACTATCGCACGTAATCTGCAAAGTTGTGATATTTTTTTTTGTTTGTGTTATTTTCTAAGAAATCTCAGAAAAAAATCTAAATTGTTGCATAAAATAACACTTTTACAATAACAAAACCAGGGTTTTGACAGAAAATCACAAAACCGGATGCTTGTGGCGTCGCAAAACCCAGGGTTTCATATATTTATAACCGAGTTTTACAGGAGTCGGAGATTTACGCCCTATTGCCTACTATTCCTCCAGACATACATCGTCGCCACTTTTCCTGATTTGTTTGTTTTATAACTGTTACAGACCAGAAACTCACTAAATGTAAAACAGTGATAATATTGAAGCGTCAAGACCAATATAAGTCGGCTCTGGAATCCTCCAGAAAGACAAACGTCTCAGATTCACGGAAATAACTTGGGGAGATCAAACTCTCTATCAATGCGGCATCGAACACAAATCATCTTTGGACCTAGTTGAGCCTAAATAAACCATATGTGTGAAATATAGAGAAGGTAGCGATTTTCTGTCATTAGCGTTAGCAAAAAGGTATTAAAGTAAAAGTATGTTTTGCTTCGGATGGTGACAAACAGTTCAGATAACAGTAGTTGTTAAATAAACAGTTGTAGCAAAAATTGCAAATTGTTCTAAAAAAGTTAACACTGATCAAATAAAGAAAGTTTTAAGTATTCGAACGAGTAACCTGTCGATATCTGTAGTCTCCATCTAATACACAATGCTACGCAAATCGATCTGGCAGAGAGGCGTTATTTCATGGTACTTGAATCAATAATCTTACGGAATAAGCTCATACCATTCCGTCTTATTACAGACTATATATCGAGGTTGACAATTCATAAACGACGTAACTCATCACTGGAAGAAATATTTAAGAATTGCCTTTAATTCGTGAATTTTGTGCTACATTGTTTCAATCATTCACAAGGTCTTTGCACCACGTATTTTCCGGAGAAGTGCATGTTCGCGCCAATCAAATTTCAGTTTCACTGATTTTTGTCACACAGAGAGAGGTTTGCCCTCCCACCCAATAATTTACCCCCAGCAAAATTCTAAATTTACGCGGTATGCCACTTACGGGGTAAAATGCATTTAGCCCGCGGCTGTTGATTACTGGCGCGGGCTCTTATTGCTCTAGTTTTTGGCATGAGCGGTTTTGTCCAATCCTGAAATTAAAAACTTGGTTCCGTTTGTTGGACCATTGTCGCCTTGGTAGATCCACTTGGTCCTTCTCGGGGACACCGGGTCCGTGGATTGGACCTCTCCACGTTCGGGCTTGTAATGCTTGTCGTGGTTGGGGCTTTTTATAACGCTTGCAATAGGGTAGGCAGGGCGTGTCACGATGATTTGTGAGATTGGGGCGGGGATCGAAGCTCATGCCCCGCCGGAACAATAATATTGTCCTTGTTGCCCTATTTTCCTTCGGGGTATCCTTCTCCGCGCCGATTAATCCTTAATCCTTGCGGACGCATGAGCTTTGGCGGTACAAGCAATATCCTTTTACTTGGTCTTGAACTAAGTCCTTGTGAGAGGTCAAAGTTAGGAAACATCATTTGACTTTTTGCTACCAAACTTCTGCGATTCTAAAGCATATTTAATTTGATGTTCGTTCTAATTTGTCAATTTTGTGCTAAGTCAACAATTTAAATTTTGTGCTAAGTCAACAATTTAAATTTTGTGCTAAGTCAACAATTTATAAAATCATTAATTCACCACTGCATGATAATAATTCCATGCTATTCAAAAAAACTTTAAATTATGTCACAGGGCTGATGCAAGGTGTACTACAAATAATTAAGTATGATCTTTCTAGGCTTCTAGTTATTTTGCAAAGTTTTAAATGTGGAAAATCGTTGAATCAGATAAAATCCAGTGAATCAGATTCCACACGTTATGAACAATCGGACTATTCAAAAAAAATGGTTTATGCTTGATGCTTAAAATAGTCAATAGTAAAGTGCTATGTAAACAGTTTGTGTTATCAAATCTTTGACTACATGCTTTTAATTGTAGTTTGATGTAAAATGTGATGAAAAGTCTGTGTTTATCAATATTTGACTAAATGATTTCAATTGTAGTGATGAAAACAGATTGATGTTGTGTGAAAAAATACATGCGAAAAGTTAGCACCCACACGGTTATGGTATCAGGTGGCGTTTATTTTAACAAGATGGACCATCAACCGTATATTAAATTTTTTCTTATGCTACCGTGATATTTACTATTATTTGTGATTATTACAAATCGTTACAGACAAGGAAAATCAGCCTGTGAAATGTTAAAACCAAAAAAGCACATTTCTATGTAAAGAAGAAAATCAACAAAACACTTGCCATCCTCCCCACAAAGGGACAGCTACTCTGTTTCAACGAGAATAAACTTGCGAGATGACCAGACTCTCTACCAATGCGGCATCGAACACAAACTCGGCTCTGGATCTAATTGAGATTATAAAGGTCCATGTAAAACATAGAGAAGGTACACAATTTTTCGTCATTAATAGTTTGGTTGTTGTTGTTGTTTGGTGGTGTTTGTTTTTTTTTTTAGTTTTTGCTTCGGAATGTTGACATGATAGTTCACAGATCAACTACAGGATCGTCCTGATATAAGATGGCCGGAAAATGTCAAAATTTAGGTGTTGCTTTTTAAAAAGGTTTTTTTTTTTCATTGTGACAATCCTTACAGGCAGGACGAATCAGCTTCGTATGTTAAAAGCTAGTGATAATATTTTAATATGTCAAAAACCAATATCCACAAATCACTAGGGATTCCTCCACAAAAACACCATCTCAGTTACGACGGAAAACAACTAACGGACGAAAATACTCTCTACCAATGTGTATCGTTATCGGCACACAACTCTCGTTTGGATCTACTTCAGATAATAAACATCTGTGTGAAATACAGGAGAAGTACGCCATTTTAAGTAGTAGAATTAGTAAAGAAAAAAATTGTTTTATGTTATTATTATTAGAATAAAAATAAAAAAATTAAAAAAATTAAAAATATTCCTTAAAAAAAATTAGAAAAGCGTTGAATATCTGCAAATAAATATTTGGTAAACCAGGTCACGACCTTCTCGTTTGACCCGCAATTTGCAAAATGACAGGAAGAACACAAAGTACCAATTGCAGACGGTTATAAGATTTTGTAAGATTTCGGTTTATCTTTAGGAAAATGTAGAAATTTAACGAATTTATTTCACACTTAAATTCCTAAGATACATTAACTACAAGTTGGTATGTAATTTTAAGACAATCTGTGATAGACTATGTAGCCATGAATAAAAAGAGTCCGTAAGATTGAACATTCAGTTCACCTTCTATGAAGGCAGTTTCTCGAAATGTGGTGTATTGTAAACCATTTCAAGCGTATCATTTATTTCTGCTTGACATGTTACCTCAATTTGTAACTGTATCCTGTTTTTAGAGCTGAGATATTAACCATTATAAGGTGTGGATTTTCTAGTGAATATACTATGATACTTATATAGATATATTATTATATATATATATATATATATATATATATATATATATATATGTTATGGAAATATAATATGGGCTCAATAGCACAATCCCCTGTGTCACTTTGCCGAAAATGCCGACACTATTTGAATACTGTTTTTTACATTTAAAAACAAAATTTGCCAAATATTGCCGATTTCTTCTCCCAGAACCATCGGTATGACGATTTTGCACAGTTCTATGTTGATCAAAACTTCCTAACATTGCACTGTGTCGTCTTCTTTGGAAGCACCCTTCTTTCATTGGGATACATGGTAGCAGAATGCCTCCCACTGCTTGGTAACTTGTGGTCTCTCAGTAGCATTGAACCATGAAAGACAATTTTCCTCTCTTGCCTTACATACTATTCACTACACTGATGCTTTCAACACATCATAGCGTCAGTATTCAAAGTCACACAAAACAAACGTTGATTTAAAGTAAAAAACGCAGTCTTTTATTTCATTCTATTGTAGTATTCAATATTACACACAACAATCGATAACCATTCTACACTGAACTCATACGAAATGGAAAGAAAAGAGACATAGTTACCCTAGTAAAGCATGCGTTGCCAAACTTTTGGGGGACTTCCAACATTGGCGCTGGCCACATTCCCATTCTTATTTTGGACATCTGAGAGAGTCGATAACCGCAAAACAAACTTCTATATATTCACCATCAAGGGCGACGTGGCAACTAATTCTACTAATTATTAGTTTGCGTTTAAGATGATCATTAACTTAACATATTCTTCTCTATGTACCGTTTTCATATTAAAAATGAAACATGTTTAGGTCAGCCAAATCAGCTAGAATTGTAAGCCAATAGTACCGTTGCATATGTCAAGGCGAAAGTGCAACATTTACTGGCAATTCCTGGTTAGAAAGACAACAACTCGTTTCAACAAGAGAATTACTAGAGTAGATGAGCAGGATTCTGTACAAATGCGGCATCGAACACAACTCGGTTCTGGACGTACTGAGCTAATACACATCCGTGTACATAAATAGAATGTACAACTTTTCGTCATAAAATATTAGGAAAAATTATAGTATAATTGAAATTAGGAAGTAGTATTCTGGTTTGTTCTTTTTAAATGGCGCGGAAAGGAATTTTTCAAAGGCATTTTATCCAAATTTCTTCTACGAACTAAAAGTTCGCAGAACAAAATGCTTTAAATATTGAAGGATTCATCAATCGGGTTTTGGAGAGGAATAACCGGGCTTATTAATGCCGATTTAGGGATTTTTCCATAGAGCTCCAACAGGAGCTCCGGAACCTCCAATAATCCCACTCTAGTATCGAACATCGGTCGTCCTTCCCCCTGGAAACGGCTTCGTTTTTCCTTAGGAGAGTAGGCCACCTACCAGTTTCGGGTCCTAGGCCTGCCCCTGCAGCCTGTTGATCGCTCAACGGACCTTCACCAGACTGTCTAGGTGGGGTTAGCCTTCCTAGTTGGCTCAAATTCCTCAGCTGCTCAAAACGGCAGTCTAAACACCAGAATGAATGACATGAACAACCGGGGACGTACTGTAAACGTGAAGAAATCGCGGAGGATCGAGCATTAGAGCCAACTGTGGCCATCTTCTCTAAAAGCCCGATGGAAAGCGGTGCCGGTGACGCCTGATTGTAAGGTTGAGAAAATCCTCGATCTGCGATACAGACGCAACAGCGAATCGATCTCTGATTGACGCACCATATACATTTGATCTACGACCCTAAAGAGACAGCCGCTGGGGTTGACACGACACCCGTAGCGCAAAACCGAAACATCACAAACTCGGTTGGTCGGCGTCTCGATTTAGTTACCGTGAGGTGCGCACTTCACACCTCCTCGGGGCATTTTCAAAAGCATCCCTCGACTAAGGATTGGGAGTTCTGAAACACGCTTTCAGAAGAGTTTATCACCCCGAGAAATTTATATGTGCGGAAAGACGGCGATATTGCTACCGGCCAGCATATGTGCCGGCTTTAGAAGAAAGTGTGCACAATTAAAGGTGCTTGTTCCGATGTATGTGTATTGTGTTCTCTACTTGATCATGGAGCCTGGCACTTGCACATACACCCAATCAAGTACCGTGGGAAACAAACTTTGCGGTTTTGATGGTAGACGCAAAATGCATGTTGCAAAGGCCTATTCATACTGTCTGATATGATGTTCCCACTAAAACGCGGTTTTTTTGTTTATATCTTGGGATACATTGATTTGCGGTCAAATTTCAGGACTACATGAGAAAAATACTGTCTTTCATCGGAATCAATCGTACTACTTCCGGGTAAAATCAGGGGGGTCTCAAAGACGATCGGAAGACGCCCCTTTAAGACTTATAGGTAAGTCTCTCGTGCGAGATACCCGGATACTCTAGCGCTAGTGCCATACCTTTCCCTTTTCCTCTTCCACCGCCTGAGACTACCAACGGAAATTGTGTAAAAGCAATGAAAAGTAAGGTCGCGGAGGGTAACTATGGTGAGCCGTGCTGCGTGGCAGTGTATTTCCGTAGAAGTAAAACAGGGGATACCCACTAGCATTTGATACCCTACCCTGCAACGACCTTAGCGACCACACAATGTGTTTTCCCATCCGCAAAGAAGGGCTGGAGGAATCGGTATTTTTGTACAATTTCGAGGAAACAATTTTGGGTTAGGGATGTTGATGTGCTTATTGCGGTAATCGCCCGGAAAATTTGCTTTAATGTGGTTTTGGTCGGCCCAAAGATGCAGTGTGCTTAGTGTTCGGCCTGGCCTTGTCCTACTAAGCTAATCCTTAACCATTAGGTGGGTTTATTTAGTTCCATAAATGTAATGGTAGCTAGGAAAAAAAATTTAATTCAGCCCAACCTCTATTTATCACGTATTTTCGGCAATCATGCTGAGTCTAGGGCTTTGACGTTGTCATACTTTCAAAACAAGAAAGGACGAAATACCATCCATTTCTCATTTACCGGTTTCCCAGAAATTCGCTATGTGGGTTGTTTTGTTCTAGTTTTGTTAGCCGATTTCTTCCATTCAATTTTACTAGAAGTTAACAACGCCGCACCAGGGAATATGTTTCGTCAATAAACTTCGAAATGATACCCAGACTGCGGTTGTTAAGGGACGGCAGAAATTACCAAACCGGGAAATAGGAAAAGTGGGATTCGTAAGGGCTGACTGTCAGGATCCAATGTTTATAGGTTTAGCAACCATATAGGCCCATTATCCTTAATTCAATTTGTTATAATGGGACAAGCTAGATATAATTTATATTATCCTTTTATATATAGGATTGCTCTTGTGACATTTTAACAACCTTTAGCTACTGGTGTGTCACTGTCAAAGATGTGGCAGCCATATTGGCCCGAATCTTGGTTTTAGAAATTACTAGCAAGCGTGGTAATGTCATTGTATATGTTCGCAATTAAAGCAATATATATATAATATATATTATTATTTATATATATAGATATATATAATATTATATATATATATAATATATATATAATAATTATATTAATATATATATATATATATATTAATATATATATATTTATATATATTATATGAGTTTACATGAGCGGGAATTTGGCCTACTGAACAATTGATGAGTAATAATCAGACAATTTTAAAGGTGCAAACGAGAATTTTCACATATCAGGTGTCCCTAAAAAAAAAAATTAAAGTTCTGATTTTGGGCCCTGATGTAAAGCTTTCTATCAAAAAATATTGGC
Source organism: Ophioderma brevispina (assembly GCA_023653785.1). Lineage (NCBI taxonomy): Eukaryota > Metazoa > Echinodermata > Ophiuroidea > Amphilepidida > Ophiodermatidae > Ophioderma > Ophioderma brevispina. Next base: position 9,300 of record JAMKCH010048289.1, read on the forward strand.
CATTTAGAAAGGATTAAGCTGAGAAATGTTTCTTTGGTACAAAAATTTTGAAATTTCTAATGTTGAATAGGAGCAAAATTACGAAATTCAGGCACTATGTTTTACATGGGAAATATAAGCACATCAAATCCACCTTTTTCTCTATTTTAAGACATTAAAAAAAAAAAAAAAAAACAAGGTTAAGAAATCTATTTATGTCTAATTATATGAAATTACATTATGACAACCAAATATTTGGGTGCCTTCAAATCTTCGTTGCAACCTTTAATCAAACCTTGAAATGGAGGAATATTGCTTTAGTCTACAGCTTGCGGAATTGACAAAATAATTTTTTTTCATATTGTGGACACTTCCTTACAGGCAGGACAAAATCAGCTTGAATGTAAAAGGCAGTTGATAATATCCAAAAATTCGTTACGGGACCCAATATTCACCAAAAACTCACTAGGGGTCCTCCCACAAAAGACACCATCTCAGTTTTACGCGGAAAAACAAAAAAACTATCGGACGAAACAACACTCGATACCAGTGGTGGAATTCAAGGAACAACTGTCTTTGAATCTACTTGAGATAATAAAAAAATCTATTGTGAAGTATGAGACAGGTACCAAACTTTTCGTCATTAAGTTAGCAAACGAGTATAACTAAAAGCATGTTATTGCTTCGATTGATTCCAGGGCAAACACGTAAGGCAAAATTGTGGAAGGAATCAGGCTTAAAAATTAAACAGTAAGTGATAAAGTACACTTGATGAAATTTGGTATTAAAGGTATGCATGGTTACATGGACGGTTCTATCAAAGGAACTAGAAAAAAGAAGATATGTTTATTCGGACGGGGAGCCACTCATACATAATCACCCCTTCTTGCCACGGTTTCGCCTTTTTGCCATTAACAAAATTCATGATTTTTTAAATGTTGATTCCTCATTGCGTGGACGGCAATATTAAGCTATATACCAATGGAAAACTTTATGACTACAGGATGCCAAAAATATCTTTCCAAAAAAAAATAATCGTATAATATAGCCGCTATAAAGCCCAACAATTATCCTATATTTCGTTGCGAATTTACGCCAAAAAACGCTTAAAAGCCTTTCCTTCTCTGACCTTGGAAAATTCGTGTGACGTAGGCGAATGTACAAGTCTTGTTGCGTATGCAATCTTCCAAAGCTCAAATTGTAAAGGGAACCCCAAATACGCTTCATTCTTCTCCTGTTTTGAATTTTCGCCAACATAGCGGAGAATGTTTGTTGACTATGGTTTCCTTGATCTCTGTAGATTGGTAAATTTATAATTCCCGGCTTCATAAGTCTGCAAGAAATGTGAACAAATCGCTTGAATTCTCATTGCTTACGATTGAATCGTGGGAATAGGGAGGCAGAGCTCAGGGGGACCGCCAGCTGTTCTTACACGAAAGTGTGAAAGGAATTTTGACCACCACTCTGTCCTGGAGCATTGAAAAAAATAAAATAAGGCCGCCCTTTGCGGTTTAGTGAGGGGGGACCCTGCCCCCCTGGAGCGAGCGTGGTGGTCAAAAACTTACCGCGTGAGTATAGAGACACGCCAGGGGCCGTCCCCCGATGGGGGGGGGTTTTGGGGGGGTTGTGGACCACCATTTACAAAATTCTGCGGCAAAAAAAAATGTTGACTTGTCGGGGCGAAAAAGG
>JAMKCH010048290.1:0-10330 GCA_023653785.1 Ophioderma brevispina
GCATCGATTTTGTTGCGGTTTAAGAATGTCCATTAATTTGGCGAATTATATTCCTTCCTTCCTCTCTTTCCACCTTTCTTTTTATAATTGTTTATCTTGTTTCCTTCCATCTTTGCCTTTAGGTCTTTTTGCTATTTGTGCTGCTTTCTTACTTCATTCCATCAATGTTTTTTCATTCTTTTATTTTCCTTTCTTTGTTATTTGTTTTTTTTTTGTCTGTCTGTGCTAACTGAGGTACTGTGTGACTCCATTTATCATGTATTGCTTTATTCCGTCATGACTTATGCGTCTAATTTTGCTACCTGTGTGTCTAATATTAACCAAAAAAGTCACATAAGTGTACCTGGTGTGTACAACTAAAATAATAAAATTTTTAAATATTTGGTATGGAAAGCGCCCTTAATTTAATGGAATGTTTATCGGTATGTATTTCTTTTCGTTAAAATACGCAAACTTGCAAAACGGGAACAAAGTTGAACGTAACTAGAAAACGAAATATTATGTGGTCATGCAATTTGGTACAGATGATACTGCGTACAAATAGATCTATAAAACCATGAAACCTTATTTTTAATTTGATTTTCGAAATTTGCATTATAATTTAAAATTACCCGATTTTGATACGGTTACCATGGCAACCGTATCAAAATGCTGGCTTCATTAATTTGTGCCTATTGTTCCCATCTTCCACCTACGTATGATATGGGTGAGAGTTTTCGTTAAAAGGTGCAACGAGAGATTTCAAGGCATCCATATTTTCTCTCATAATATGTAGTCGTTTCATATAGATAAGACACTCAATAGAGTTCGTACCTTTTATTTGGCTACAGAAATGTCTTAAAAGTGATCAAGAAATGTTTTTAAAAAAGACAACGCCTCAAGATCTGAAAACCTTATTTATTACAATATTTACCTATGGTCCATGTCGCTGATGTCAGCTATTAGGTGCAGATATTTTGTGAGTGTATAGACCAGTTAACATCCTACGTCACTTCTTTTGTTGCCTGCGAATCCATTCCTGCGAATCGTTATGGCCCATAGTATTAAAACTCTAACAGATACAATTGCCCAGTGTGTAACAGTCAGGCCGACCTATTTCAAGATACCAGGCCCTAACATGTTTAAAAACATTGCTGACTGGTCTATAGAAATGCCATCTTTGATCGCACACGACTTACGCTGTCATACGGAGTCAACGCTATCATTATAAACTGGGCTGACGTCACTGCATGGAGATAGTGATATGGACCATTGTTTTTGTGGTTCTTTTAAACTCTGAGGTAAAGACAATTGGCAGGTTGGTTGTACATCACTATGTATAGTTTTGTATTTGTAAAGGGCATAGAGACCTGCTGGTTTACGCGCTAAAAAACTCCTATTATCAGTATCACTATGATCATGATGATTACAGCCAATAAAAATATAACAGTAGAACCTGAGATGAATAAACTTGTTAGGTTTACCCGTATGTGGCATACTGAATGATGAAGTAATTAAACAAAACGACCCTTATTTAAGACTAACATAGTCCGTCTGTTTAGCCCGTCTGCTTAGCATTTTGTGCGTCTGTTTCATACGTCTGTTAGGCTTTCTGCCCGTCCATTAGGTCCGTCCATTTGGCCCGCCTGTTTGGCCCGCCTGTTTGGCCCGTCTGTTTAGCCCGTCTGTTACATATGTCGCGGCTGTTCCAAAGTCTGTTATGCGATTTTGTACCAGTTACTTACATGGAAATTGATTATGCGACACGCAAGCGCAGTTGGGCAGGGAGTTTGATTTATAATGAGCTTAAGGCTCGTTCATACTACACTGCACAGTGCAGTGCCGATATATCGATCACTTGCTGCAGCAACTCCACGCAACCTGCTGCAGCTGCAGTTAAAATAAATTTAACTCGGTTGCAGTACCGCAATGCAGTACCTGGCAGAGACCGAATTCGAGCACTGCAACTTACCGCAACGCACGTTGCAGTGTAGTATGAACGAACCTTTAGATTTACTGTTTCAGCAATGGGACGGACAAAGTTGTAGGCCTATGTGCTATCGCATTCTTAGAAACCAGAACCTCTCGTATTTCTTAAATTATCTCTTGCGGTGTATAATCATCACTATATTTTAGGTTTTTATCATAATTTCAGTAAGACGCATATTATTATGTACAGACAGGATATCAGTTTCCGTCCTTACCTTACCCATACAGCTAATGGAATAGTCTTCTAATGAATAGATGTATTAAGGTTAAACGTCATCAGTTCAAGCAAAAAATCTGCAGGAGGGGCGGAGCCAAATTGTATCGGTGTAATATAGCGCCCAATTAGGCGGGATGATTTGTATTCATTAACATTGAAGAATTTTATATAACACTCCACTAAAAGATGGTCACACTGACAAGTTAGGCGCGAAGTTAGGTGTCCAATTCCCTTCTTAGAACGCCTCGGCTAAAAAAGGGCGATTTTATTGCTTACATTTCATGTAAGCTCCTAACATGACATGTGGGGCCATGTTAGGAAGCGTCCCTATCATGGATACACTCGGCCCCGGATCAGCATCCGCATGTTGAACTAATCCTGACACCACCGCAACCATTAAACCAATGACTTGTGGATACGCTAAAAGAATTGAAACATATTAGACTAGTCGAGATTCTCAAAAAGATGATTAATGAATGAAGGTACAACAAGCTTTTTTAGTAGAAGCGTTTCTAAACAACTTGTCTATAATACTGATTTTTTGTTCTGTTTACGAAAATGCCGGTTTATGCCTTTGGGTTTGCTGAAATTTGAGTGCAACTGGGTCAAGTGTAAAATATTCAAAAGGGCCGCCGATGCCCATCTATTTCAATATTTATAATATTTTTAAATTAATGCATACTAAAAAAAACTTTTTAAAAGCTCTTTATCCGCCTTACTTCTATATACAGTCCCTTGAAGCTGCGCATATTTTTCATAACTTACCATCTCGTTCTTCCTCATGGCCTAAATTGAGAAATTCAAAATGCCGGCTAACCAAAATACTGACATAATCAAATGAAAATATATACTTCCTAAAATGTGAAGTTTTATTCAAATTGTTTATTTTATAAAGAAAGGACATGTACATGGAGGAACCTTTATCCACTAAACGAGACTACTCAAGGTGATTTCACATCTAAATGCCATGACAATTCTATTGTCTTGGTGTCCTTATAATAAGAAGAGGCATAGGCCACTCAATGATATGCTGCTTAATTGTTGTGTATAGTCACTTGCAGGCCTAGTTTTAATGTTGCAAAATATAAATTGTAGACTGAATGTCTGGACCTTTGAATGATCATTGCAAGACAGTTGAAAGGCCTAATAGCATATATCTTCCAATATAATTCCCGGCAGGAAAGTGAAGGGAACCGTCAACACAAACAAAGCTCTCCCTTGACGCGCCTGTATATAAGACAAGTCCCGACGCTGTCACACCGATGGGCAATTCCGCATGTTGTAGTACATTCGGGTGACTTACCTAAATATACACACAATCGAAATGTGTGTACATTTGTACGTGTCATGCAAACCATTGCTTGACCGCGCCCACCAACACGTTTCCTTTCCTGCGCATATAATTATGACATCAATAATACTCCCATTGCATCCCAGTTCAAACTTGTTCCACTGCCGGAAAATAGCCATGCATATTTCCATTGGTCACCCTTATTTAAAGTGAATGTCACCTTGTGCAATGATGACACTGTTTCAGGAATGATCTAAGTAAATACCACACAGATAGAATCCCACTAGTATGGCACGCTCCACGTATCAAATCATGGCGAGTTTCATGCGCATGTCGAGTTTCACACCCCGCTAATATGGTCGAGTTTACAGCGCTGGCTATCCAGTTTGAACTCTATGGTGCCAGATTTCTAAATCATGTCAATGAACCAAATGTCCAGAATAAATCATGCGAGTTTAAAAGAACTGGCCATGATTTTTCAACATGTGCAAACTGGGGGACCATGATATTTTTTCTGCAACTGATCAAACTCGACATGATTTTTTTTACACATCAACCAAAAATCATGTCGAGTTTTCCTCATGTTAGAAATCATGTCGAGATTTTGAAACTGGGACATGATTTATTTAAGGGTCAACTACCAATATGAGAGCAAAACTCGATTATAGAGGGCAAATTGGGACATATAGCGCTGTACACTCGACATATCCTAACGCTGCACACTGACCTTGGGAGGAAAAAACCCGATACAACAGGCGCGTGGAAACCGATCATGTCGGGAAAACTCTCCGTGATTTGATACTGGAGCGTCAAACTGTACATGATTTATGTAAAACTCACCATAAAGATAGCACAACGCGATGTATAGAGGGCAAACACTTGGGACATCTTTAAGCCGCTGTTGACTCGACATATAACGCTGCAGCACTCGACCATATGGCGCAGGACAACTCGATACCATCGCGTGAAACTCGACGATGCGCGGGAACACTCGCCATGAGTTGATACGTGGAGCGTGCCATACACTAGTCACATAGATCGCAAAATCGCGCATATCTAGTACGATTATTTTAGGAGTACTTTTTCAAACACCCTCCAATTTCCGGGATTGACTCATGGCGCCAAACGTTACAAACAGAAAACAACACCCACACTCACAAACGAAAGTCTTATTTCAATTCTGTTTCAGCTTCCGATCACAATACTATAGGTTAATTGGACAATGTACAATGTATAGTTACCAAGTTAACCCAACAACCCCTATACCCCTACGACTGCCCCTACGAGGTATAGGGTAGTACTAATGAGGTGCGTGTTTGTTTAAGGGGATTGGGTCACGTTAGCTGCGCGCACCAGTCCTCAAGCAGATATTTCTGCCCAAATTGTGACTTGGCGTTCCTAACTGTCCGCGCGCGTAAAATCCACCTTTGCGTACACTGTGCGATCTTCCGAAGATAGCAGCGCACGCTTTGGCCCTTTACTGGCCCTTTACTTTTTCCAATGAGTCCATGTAAGCCTATGTTCTGTTTACAGAATTTCACGCATTAAAACAACCTTGATTCAAAGATCTATAAACGGGCCATCAGTAACTAATATCCTTTTCGAAACTAGAGCATGCCTTCTCCCTGATTTTTTCACAACACACTTTTATCAAATGTCTTTCGAAAGTGTGTTTCTTTATAATTTCTATAATTTCTATTTCATAATGTCCTAATGTATACACATCTCAGATGACGAGTCATTTGTTTTCAACAACACTTCAACAGGTCTTATAATGTTAATGCTGAAACAAACATGATGATAAATAATGATTTTTAGGTTTCGTTGAAGGAAATATCACTTGTCATTTAACCGAATTTTCGGCAGTAAAATTAAATGAACGATCTTTATCTTTAGAATCTCCAAAAAATCACATTTTATGTACACGTTTCATATAGATATAATAAGAAATTGTCATGAAAATACTTATGTCATTTTTAATGGAAAACGTTAATTTACTGGTAACTTTACGGCCTGAAATGACCGTAAAATTAAAAGGACTGTCTTTTAATAACATTGAACATATACTGTTGATTACTTCTATTTGTGAGATTTGACTCAATAACTTGGAACTTCATAAGCATTTTTAAAAACATGAAGAAGTGATGCAAAAATCTTAAATCACCCACTTCAATGATACTATAAGGCTTATTTTTTACAATTTTAGCTGTGAGTTTCTTCTCCAAAGCAAAAAAAATGAATTTTTGGGCTCAGCGCCAATTGCAGCAATCAGTGCCGCGACAACTTGGTATAAAAAGACAACGTGGCGAATGCTAATAAGTTGTTTTTTTTAATTACCCAATGACAACTATATTAATATCGAAATTTAAAACTACTTAGTTCTCCGGTAGAAACGACATGTATATATGTCTTAATCTTTCCTGGAGATGGCCAGGCACGACAGTGTTGAAAAAAGACCCCATGTTGCGCCTGGCAGGATTCGAACCGGGCGACCCTCGCATCACACGCACGACGATCCAAAACGACCGAGCCCACAAGCAGGGTCGGTAGAAGAGCGACAGACATCACCATATGGTGTTAGGTTCGAAACGGTTGTCCTTCCTTTCCTAGCGGATAGCTCAGACGTATATTTGAGATATACGATATATATTTGTTTTGAAATTTAAACCTATTTTTTTTTTTTTTTAATTTGTATATTTATTTTCTGTCCCTGGAGATGGCAAGCAGTGCAACGATAGTGTTGAAAAATACCCCATGTGCGCGTGGCCGCGGATTCGAAACCGGCGACACTCGCAATCACACGCACGACGCTCAACCAAACCGACCGAGCTATCCAGCAGGGTCGGTAGAAGAGGACAGACATCACCCATAGGTGTTAGGTTCGAAAGGTTGTGTCTTCGCTTTCTAGAGAGATAGCATCCGAACTGTATATTTAGCATATACGTTATATATTTGTTTTGAAAATTTAAAACTACTTAGTTCTCCAGGTAGAATATTAATATCGTTTAAATAATTTATAAAAGGAACGAATTTTGACAACCGTATTTAGACAATTGCTACGAAGTCTAGGTATATTCGTCCAGCTAAAAAAAGGTGTCAGAGTGTGAGTACACACGCTTAAAATGGAATTCAAAATCACGAAATATGGACATGCCCTTGCTTTCTAATACCTTTCCTTCTCACCTTTCACACCTTTTCTACACACAATAGCTCGTAGTAGTTTATATGGCACGCTCCAGCTATCAAATCCTGGCGGGTTTTCCCGCGCACGTCGAGTTTCACGCGCTTTGTATCGATTTTTCCTCGCCCATATGTCAGAGTGTTGCAGCGTTATAGGTCGAGTTACCGCGCTATCGGTCCAGTTTGCCCCTCTATACATCGAGTTGTGCTCTCATATATGGTACTGAGTTTGACATAAATCATGTCCAGTTTTACGCTCACGTATCGAAACTTCATGGGGAGGTTTTCCCGCGCATGTCGGGTTAGTTTCACGCCGCTTGTGGTATAGAGTTGTCCTCGCCATATGCCGATGTGTGCAGCGTTATTGTCGAGTTTACAGACGCTTATATGTCCAGTTAGTTTGCCCTTATACATCGAGTTTGCTCTCTATATGGTTGGTTTGACACAAATCCTGTCAGTTTCACAATCTCGCCATGATTTTTCTCAAACATGAGGAAAAATCGACTGATTTTTTGGTGTATGTGTAAAAAAACTCATGTCGAGTTGTTGGCTCATGTGAGAAAAAAATCATGTCGAGTTTGCTCATGTTGAGAAAAAAATCATGTCGAGTTTGCTCCTGGTGAGAAAAAAAAATCATGTCAGTTTGCACATGTTGAAAAAAATCATGTCAGTTTTTTTAAAACTCGGCAGGATTGATTCTGGAATGATTGTTCGGGACATGATTTATGAACTCGGCACTAGCGTTCAAACTGGATAGGCAGCGCTCTAAACTCGACATATAGCGGGGTTAACTCGATACAGAGACTGAAACTCGCCATGATTTTGATACGTGGAGCGTGCCATAGTTTAATCCATTGAAGTGTGTTGCGTGCCTGTTTTGTTCGCGTGTCAGATAATAGCGTTTTGCCATGCGTAAACTTGTGCGTTTTACGCACCTCAATATCGTGTTGGTATTTTAGACTACTAAAAATGCCCGTCATTTTCGAAATACAGAAAATTAATTCGGTGACCCCTACGTTTTTCTGAAGTAACGACATATCTTGTTAAGTGCGCCACTTTTTAAAATTTTGACAAAAGTTATCGAACCGATGTTTTTAAATAGTTCAAAAATGTCGGGGAAAAATGAACTTTCCATAGACGTGTGTACCAATTTGTTTGGAAAAAATAGGCGTTTTTTAATAGAATTTTTCTCAAACGAGTCGGTGACCCCATATTTTTTTATTTCTGATATTTGGCATACATCGATGAAAATTCATTTATACGAAATCTTAACAAGATCTATCGAACGGATCTATCTTGACCATCACCTTAATTTCACATTGTTTGCAGAGGACGAAACTATGTCCTTATTTTTATTTTGAGAACATTACAAACAATATAACCATTTCCGCTGAAATTGAATGCATTTTTTTAGTATTTGACCCCTGTAAGCTAACTTTAAATTGAAAGGAGGTATTTTTTTAATGGGGATATGCATGAATTTCTCCAAATTTCACTGGATCGTCGTAGACCACCTACCGATAACGTTTGGAAGGTTAATTGACCGACAGTTGCAAAAGAACCGCAACCCTTGTTTTTAACTTGCCTGTATCGTAATCGTTCCCTATAGAAAACCATGCTTTGACCTTTCTGTCGTGCACGCCAAACTACTAATCATCATCTTATACATTAAAGACGGCGTATTTCGGTTTTTCACTTCAGGTGTGATCTAATCATTGTCAAAGCATTCCAATTATGTACGAATCCTAGTTTTCGAGAAAATTGGGGGCGCTCTTTCTGGAAATCTCTCATAACTGCGCGCCTAGCTTTGAAAAGGCTCTGTTTTCGAGTTCCCCCTCCCTCGGTACAACAAACCAACCACCTTTATTTGAAGGATAAAGTATGAGAGTTAAGAAATTATGGTTGTGGTTGAATATTTGGTGGCAGGGACGATTTCGAGGCCGACAAAGGCATACTGGGCTTAAATTAAGCGAAATGAGTCTTTTTTATTGTTTTAAAGTAAAAATATTACAACCTTTTTTTATGGTATCCTTTTTGTTTATTGATCTAGGTTGATTCATTGGCATCAAGGTTTCAGGTAATACCGTTTTGTGGTGACATTGTGATAAATTGATGTTTTTTTTGAAAAAAGGTAGTTTGGAGCAAATTCCAGACCCTTTACTATTACTAGCGGACGTCCCGCCGCTTCGCGCGGCTCCCCTAGTTGAGTTAACGGGAGCATACTGAAACTGAAGCGATCACACCTATGGCGAGGCCACCGCAACCGCGACCACCGCAACACACACAACAAAGTGAATTGTAAGCACGTATAAATTGCCCTTCAACCTAGCTTCTTAGACTCCCCTCGAGTCACAACATAGTCCCGTTTACCTATCAGATCGTAGCTCATGTAGTTTACCGATTTCTAACTACAGAAACTAACTAAAATTTATCCCTCATAACTATCCCGTAAATTTTTATTTTTTTCTCGTATCTTTTTCAATAAAACACGTCAATATTTAATTCGTAATAAGTTTCCGTGTTAAACTTTCTTTTTTAACCAAAATAGCCAAATTGGGTTTCAGGCAATGCTCATCAAAAAAAAAAAACTTACGTATAATGTTTCGCCATCCTGCAGTTTATGAACCCCCCGACAGCCCATAATCGTATTTTATTTCCCGTTAATTTCAAGCATATTCTGTAGCTAGGCCTATGAAGTTCTTATTTTCTAAATCTAAAAGGTCAATATTTTCCTCCTGTAACTTTCCAGGTATTTTAATAGTTTCTTCTCAAACTACTCCGTGTCATAAAGCTTCCCATTATACCATACGGCAATCAAAGCGAAATAATATGACGTGTGAAGGGTGATAGAGGATCATAAACTAACGGCCAGATTTTCTTTATTTTCAGATATCTGTTTTTCATCGGTGTTGTTAAGGAAAATCTGAAATAAAAACTGGGGGGTCACCGACTTAGTTTTTGAGGTAGGACGGTGTTAAAAATCGCCTTTTAGGGAAAATTTGTTACAGAGTTCTATCGGAAAATGTGGGGGGTTGTGGTGGATAAAAAGACGCCATGTCCTCATAAAAAATAAACTCCTGACGGCCAGATTTTTTTATTTTTTAATATGTTAAGTCATATGCAGATTCTGGTAAGCGAGCATCAAAAAAGAGGGGGGTCACGACTTAGTTTTCTTGGAACTGTCAAAAATGTACCCAAAAATACACCTTTTTCATATTTTAGTGCGCTTTGGTTAACTGTTGGGGGCGCAGAACTCTTAGCGTACCTACGCACCGAAAAACAAGCCAACAGGTGTACACGCATCATAACCAACAAACAGTGATTTTCATAGAATTGCGGTATCGCAAGTTTCTACACAAGTGATTTCTCTCCTTTAAAAATGGACCGCGATAGGTTGCTATCTGAATTTTATGGTTGTAAAAAGATCCGCTTTCCGAATATGTAATAAAGGTTCGATATTCAGAGTGTAAGAAAGGCTCGTTTCCAAGCTCAAAGGTTCGCGATTCCGAAACCATTTATACCGGGCCGCATGTTCTATTTTCCGAATTTCAAAAGGTTCGCAATTCCAAAATTTCTTAATGAAACAATTGCTTTGAAGCAGACAATTAATGGATAGGATCAAGTTTTAGTTTCAAGGGTTAGTGTTAGTTTTAGGGTTTAGGTTAAGGTTGCAC
>JAMKCH010048291.1:0-11338 GCA_023653785.1 Ophioderma brevispina
ATTTGGAATGCGGGTGGTTGTGACACCCCCATAATTTCATCATAGGGCCAACATGCGTCGCAAAATTGTGCAACGCATCTCCAACACGTAGAACACCACTCCTTATACACCACCTAACATTAATGTGTTTTTTAATGTCATTATACGGGCCGTTTGTCGGTATTGGTGACTCTTTCCCTTACCCCCCCACACCCATGAAAACGGTCTGGGATGCTCCTGATGTGATTAACAAAATGGTAGACCTACCATAAACGAGGCAAAAAAATACATGATAAAAAACGCAATATTCGCGCGGCGAACTTCAACTGTTCATGCATCATGCGCACCCAAGAAGATCCCCCTACGCTCTGCCTGAGGAGTGCGTATGTGGCAGCGCAAAATGACACGCAATACGCAGAATGCTTTCTCGCTTTAATATCCTCTATACCCCTTATTGGGTATTTTATATTCAATGTTTTTTTTTATTTACTATGTTATGTGCAAATTATTGTATTTGAATGTTGTTTTTACGACTAAATCTCATAACTAATCACAGTGTGAAATAGCAAGCTCAATGAAGGTCCTTCTATCACAATCCATCTTATGGTTATTTAAGGCTGCAGGTTTGATAACCTATGAGATTACTACATTTTGGGGGGGAGAAGCGCAGAAGAAAAATATGAGTTTTATCATTTTTCATATTTGTATCTGTATTTAGTGAGTTTTCTTTATTTTTTCAGGGATCAAACGCAAGTTGTTTAATATATTGACTGACACAAGAAGTAAGACAGTCCAAGAGATACCTTCGGTCCCGCCTTACATTAGCCATCACGTGTTGGTGTGGTTTGTTTATGATTACTAGAATTAAAAACACTGAAATTTCCACAAAGTCTGTAGATCTCACAACAAAGTTCTTCCGTTCAGACTAGATTCGCGAGTTTGTCGTTTTCCGGATCTTTAGCATACTTCACTAGAACAAAAAGCTTGTCAATCTATGCCCAACTAACCAATTAAGTGCCATATTAATAGTATCTTACAAATACCCTACCCATAACAATTGCTTCCAAGTAAAAGCAACTCACTATCTAAGTGATGAACAAACTCCTGCCAAGTGTTGCTTCAGCGTTAAAGAACCCTCACAAAAACTATGGTCTATATCACTATCTCCATGCATTGATGTCAGCCCAGTTTATAATATTATAGGCAGTGTTTAATGCAAATCTCTGCACAAAATACCTGCACCAACAGTGACATCACTCGCACAGAGATAACAGCATGGCCCCGTAGTAAACTACGTTTCAGAGTATACTGAGGCGTTTGTCTTTATTTAAAGACATTGCTTGTTTCTTTTTCCCTTGAAGGTGTCAAATCAAAAAACAAAAACTTGCACATACATACACCACGCTAAGTGGTCCTGGCAGCTATAGCTGGCGGTCACCATCAGTAGAAGTGCTTAAGAAAATATGTTGAGTGTATGACAAAATGTATACCTTGACTATATACTCTAAACCTTCATGTTCAAATTCCATCCAATTTTCAATGGGAGGACTCTCTTGAAACATTCTTTCAAGAGATCATTCAGGACAGTTGAATTAGACCGCTAGATCCCCCTAGAAGCATGATGGATAGGCTGCTGCAGTGCGGCAGGCTCTCACGAGCTTGCGCTGGGCCCTTTGTTGCTGAAATCCATTTCAGAGCTCTGCTAGTTCCCAAGCGGCCTTATATAATGATCGCTTTGTTGTCTGGGCGTACTTCGTGTTGCGACATCGGAAGTTTTCTCGTTGAATGATGCCTTGCCGTCTTCTGATCAGGGCAGCAGCCTCTTCACAAAGTCGCTGCCGTGTAGGATCTGAGGAAAGTCGCCATACAGTCAAGGGGAGGGTCTGAATTGTCGCTAGGAACTTGGGTCTTGTCAGGTATTCGCAGAGATCTCTCCTCATTGGAGGTTAAAACGGGTCCGCCACGTGAGATGAAGTACTGTCGGGAACCACATCTGTCTGGGCCAGGTGGGCTATTAAAGCAGGTTGTCCCCCGCTGATCTCAAGCTTCTTCCAGCACCATGTATCAGCGCTTCGGGGGGAACGCATATGACGAGATCGTGTCCCAGCTGATCGTCATTGCTTCTATGGCGAACGCCCCTGATCCGCTCCCCAGGAACATTATGTCGGGAGCTGGCTGTTCCCGGAGCTTCAAGAATATATTAGAGTCCAATCGCGTCTGTTTGGAACCACCTTGCCCACTGTGTGTTGAGTGCCATTCCACCACCAGCTCCTGAACTTGGGTCGGGGGCATGGATGGTTGTTCCGCTTCTCGACAGGACACCCGCTAGAATATTTCCTGCTCCAGAGAGGGATCTCGATCTTGTGTGTCGGGCCTATATCAGCAAGCTTGATTGTCTTTTGACATAGAGTCAGCTACTGGTACCTCTCAGGGGCGCGTTCCCTCAGGTGTCACTCTGAGTATGTCCTACATATAATAGACCTTTCATACCAGTTACACAGTGCTTGGAAGTTGGACAAGTATGCACGTAGATTTACAACTAAGTTTCGGGAACGAGACCTCCTTGGGTTATATAGTTCAATAACGTAGGTTTGTGAACGACCGACGGACCTCCATACCGGGCGCCATTGAAATGCACTGCTTTATCATTGTCAAGCTGACATTGACATCAGAAAAACAAGTCATTCATTCCCGTAATAGTTAACACTCTCTACAATACCCTTTTCAAATCTATTCATCTATGTCCTGCCCCCTAACCTTACACAACATTTTACCTCTATGCAATCTTATGCAGTATCCACAACCGACTTTTCAAAACTAACTTGAATTTCAAAACAACGAATCTTATTGAATAAAATACTTGACTTGTTGTATTTTTCTCTAATTAAGAGGCCATATTTTAACTTTGATAACAGTAAACACTTTCCCGACTCAACTGCCTCCATTTCAGAAAAGTTTCTCTAAAACGCATTAAACTTAACTGACACATCAGTTTGTATGCTAATTTTTCATGTACTCTAAAATAATTTGTCCATGGTTTTTGGGATTTATACATGACATAGTCCTTGAATTAGTTGGTCATCTTCCGTTCCCTGGCATTCCTTCTCAGTCCTTCAGAGAACTGTGCTGGTGGGTTCATCATTTACATGTACTTGTTCTCTTTGTGACAAAGAAGAGTGGCTGGTTATTGTAAAATGATTGTACCAAATATTATTTTTGTGAATATTGATCACTACATGGCCATTGATCTCCTGTGAACTATGGAATAAAACTGACATCATCTGATTTTAGTTAATCTTGCCTGTTTGTTATACGCATCTTACCCCTTTCTCAGTGACCACAACTTATGCTCTTGTTTGTCCGTCCTGTGTGTCGATATAGCTGATTTCCATAGCTTTCTATCTGAATCGCAGCTCCGCACACTTCACCATTTTGATTTCCCTCAAATTTTTGGTTCCTGCCTCTGTCATAATAGACTTTCTGAACAGACTTTCTGTTGAATTCGGTGTTGCTGGCCACGTTTAGCATTTACCGGCTGAGGTTTGAGTAGATCAGTATGAATGGAATTTTGGTGTTCAACCTTCTCCCATCAAAAGTTGTGCAGCCGACAGACCTAGATCATCTATTAGGAGTTGTTCTGAACTCTAACATCGATAGTATGGTCACTAGCGTTCTTCAGAGACTCTTCATATTACCTACAAGGTGGGGGGGGGGGGCGTTCTGGCATTCCGTTTGCGTCTGATATTTCGGCGAATAGGTCATGCTCAACCCCAGTCTTTGACAAACTGTTTAAATTCTTCTCTTGACGAAGCATGGTCCATTATAAGTGATCAACAATCTTGGAATACCATGTCATCAACTAAAAAATTGATTTTTTGCATGTGCCATGATCCAGCTTTGTAAGTGGACGGATTTCCGATTCTTACAATTTCTGGAAATTTTGAATATAATTCACACTCTGCAATATTGAACTCCAGTATACTCAAAAGAGATCCCTACCCACTTTGTTTCCATGGTTACTTGGTATTTCCTATTCAGTAATGGTTTCTTTTGCTGATACTTTGCATTCAGCTTCACTTGCTCAGCAAGAGAAGAGAGAGAGATGAACACAATATGTATATTTCAGTCATCATACCTTCCAATATAAACATCCCTGGCCCTTGTTACATCGCACATACCCTGGTGAACTCATGAATTTAGACGCATTTATGTGCGCAAGATTTTGGAACCACCAATTTTGTTACTTTTAAACAAACGCCATCCACAAGTGTCAAATCCTCTAGCACAGTGAAATATGGTTTCGCTTCTACGAGCATCTTTTGATGTTCTCTGGCCACCATCTTTCACCACTCGCGAGACCACTGACAACTCAAGATCTTTCTCATTTTCTGATCTAAAACTGCAAACTTCCGTCGCTAATGTGCTTGCGCTTTGACAAATTGATACATCTAAAGGTGTCTCAACCTTGATTGTCTCAACTTCCTGCACATAAGCACGACTAATGTATCCGCAATGTATAGTTCTTTCCTTTTTTGTACTTCACTTCAAGGTCAAATTGTCTCATACTTATTACATGTTTTTGCAATCTTAGTGGTGCTGCGTACAATGTTTTTTTGGTGTCATAGGCTTTCTAGTGGTTTGTGGTCTGACTCCACTACCACTTTTCTGAAGGCACTAACATAAAATCCTTGCAAGCCCAATTAATAGCCATAATCATTTCTCCATTTTCGAGCTATATTTGCACTCAAGGGGCGTTAAAGACTGGACGCGTACTCAATTGGATGCCACCATGCAACAATGTTGCGCCCAGACCTTTTGAACTTGCTCACTGACAGTACTACCTCCTTGGTTTCATCATAAAAACCAAGAAACAATTTATACGACAACTACTCTTGAGATGGCGAAACATTTTCCTTAACTCTTCCACGCCCAACTCACCCTTGTAACTAGTAATCCTAGTAAGGGCTCATCTTACTCTGACGTTTTTCTACAATTTTCCACTTTTTCACATTCAAGAATCGCCTCAAACTTTCCAACATTGTGAGTTGTTTTGGCATTTCCAAAATTAACCCTACCTTTTCATGGTCACATTTATACCATCCAAGGTAAGGACAAGTCCCTAACTAACTACTCATGTGGTTTGGATTGCACTTATCTTCTACTTCAGATTCATATTGGGCCCTTCAAGGATTCAGTACCATGATGAGACGTGCATCATGTGTTGATTCCGTTTCTCCTATATCAAATCTCGTCCATCACTACTTGGACTTCCTCGACACGCTCAAATAATCTCGGGTGCCATATTCTTCAAAGGCATCCTTAAAATCTGTACTGCCCAAAAGGTGTTTTAAAGTTGCACAGGTGGAACTTTCATGATCACGTTTCAATTGCCAATAACCCGCATTAGCATCTACTACAGTGGTTTTAAAGCCTTGTTCCAAATGAGTTCCACATTTCAATAGTGTTCATCGTGTATGCTCCCTCCTTAATGCTGCGTTCAAATATTTCGGTGCCATCCGCTTTACAGGTAACTAAACTATTACCCATCATAGGGTCCTATTTGTTTCACAATTACGTGCTGATCTTCCATGCGTTTTAAACTCCTTTTCAATGCTTGACGCTGGGAAAGCGGGTACTTTCCTTGGTGGGTGTAATTGGACAGCATTTTCGTTAACCTTATCTTTCCTTCCACCGGCCAGACATCCAGACCGTAAACACTTCCTTTGCTTCATCTTGCATAAAATTAGTGTTGGACATGGGCTGGCCATACCCCCATTTGGCTTTAGGTTAGGACTAGGATTTTGAGGACTAGGCACACCCCCAGGATTAGACTTGGATCCCCCACACGAGGTTATAGTACCTGTTCCTTTACCTTTCTATTTGTAACTTATGTCTTGTTTTCATCTACATGTACCTTGTCTTTGTTTCTTGGTTATTAGTTAGTAGTGCTTATGTACTTAGCTCATGGATTTTCATCAGACCTACAGTATTACACGCTCAATAATTTTCATGTCAATTTCACATTTTCAGTCCGAGGACTACTTGAAGATGACTTTAAGTCAACATTGAACTTGATTGGGTGCATCACATTTTTGTATTCATTCACAAGATCACTTGGCCTAAACTTCAATTACTGACACCGTAGAGGTAAGCTATGCTTAGCGTTCCTTCAATGGCGCGTTGCAAACCTCCTATTGTTTGCTTAAATGTGCCTATGGGCATGACAATTAGCAGCAGCACCTGTGTCAATTTTACATTTACGGCCTAACATTTTATTTTTGTTGCCACCTCTTGCAGCAACTTGATGACCTACGCAGTTACGGCACAGAGCTAGGCTCGAGTCTGATTCAACGGCTGGTTGAACGTGCTTGTTTCACTGGCTCTACAAATATCAACTGTCTGAGCCTTCTACGAACTGAGTCTTCCTTAAACCACCAATTAGCAGTGGCGTAACCAGCTTTTTTCGGGGGGGGGCAAGGGGGGGCACATATATTATCAGGGGGGTCAGCTATATTAAAATTTGTTAGTATAGCTTATGTCCTATGGG
The DNA here is from genome assembly GCA_023653785.1 of Ophioderma brevispina. Lineage (NCBI taxonomy): Eukaryota > Metazoa > Echinodermata > Ophiuroidea > Amphilepidida > Ophiodermatidae > Ophioderma > Ophioderma brevispina. The sequence goes on from JAMKCH010048291.1 coordinate 6,527, forward strand.
GGGGGGGCAAGGGGGGGCAAGATTCCCCAAGGGGGGGGGGGGCAGCTGCCCTCCTGACCCCCCCCTGGGTTCCGCACTGCAAATTAGTCTATCCTTACTTAGGGTACTCATCAAGGGTTTGAAATTCACACTTCAAGAGCCTTTGTTCTCAGTCTTGTTACCAAGCAATCTACTTTCCAGTTCACCTTGCACTTGATAAAAATCACTGTATCGGAGGTAAGTCAATTTTTTACTGGGTCACAGTACTTCTTTAAATTGTTTACACTTTGGTAAACTTCTTGTCATCACCTTCGTCATCCCCTGGTTCACTCAATTGAATGCATTGTAGACATTATCCTATTGGGTTCTCCACCTACGTCTCAGTAGGTGCAGTTTTCATCATCGTCATTTGTGGGGTCGACGTTCCCTCGCGTGAAGAAAATCTCCAAGGCCTGGTATCATTTTTTTCAATTCTCGCGACGTTGCCTTCCATTGCATCTATCCAAGTGGTTTTAAGTTATCCATGGTGGCATTTATGGGTCGTTTCACGACTTGCGGCCACCATGTGAACTACCGAGCGGACTACTCACTAAAGTTCAGCCATTGAAATGCATGCTTTATTCCATAGTGATCTAGAACAACATTCATTCGAACATAATAAAACCTTCATCAGTCCTAGGGAACTTCTACAAATTAGTAAACATACCACAGGTTGTTGCCGCGAGGGTGATCCGTCTTGTCCCTTACCACTGATCTCTATACAATGTATTGGCAACCTGGCTCGTAATTGCAGGCACTGATGCCCTTGGTCATCCAAAAAGAGCCCAAGCAGGGGGTTAGAGCGTTCATCTATACAATTGTTCCATTGAATGTGGATAAGCGACATACCAGACTACAGAATCAAGCCAATTCATTAGCTCATTGTATTTGCGCGTAGGGATGGCATGTCCTCTAACAGAATCGTGTCCCAGGCGTCGGACTTATTACTAATACCGGTGTCATAAACTACCGTGGCGCGCTTGACGGAGTGTCCTACATCCATCTGTCTATGTGTGTTCCCATTGAGTGCTGTATTCATCGTTTGTTTCAGCACAGTACCCCAATTGCCTCGTATACAAGGTCACACGTTTATTCCGTACAGGTTGCTCACGGTAGCTAGGACCCTCTCTCATGGGGACACTCATTTCTTTACACCGGTACTAACTCGGGTCTGTGTTGTAGTGTACGTGTATACGCGCACTGATCCTATCTAAATTCTGTCGGTTTTAGTATCGGGCATAACTTGAAGTCCGATAAGCTTATTACCGGTACTAGCTGACCGTAAGTGGTCCATGGGAACTGGCATCGGAGTTATAAACTTTCACACAAAGAAGGTTAGAATAATGATTAAAATATGAAAGAAACATGTGAAAACATCGTTACTTATCGAAATCTATTTTATTCATGCACAGGAACCTAAACATCGTCGAAAAAACTCTCACAATGACCATTTAAATGGTAATTAATGGCAAAATCAATTCATTTTGGTGAAAATGATACTTTCTCAGTCTGTGACAACCAATACAAAAGTAATGTCCGTCCGTGATGAAAAAGTGTCCGTCTGTCATGATTTTCAATTTAAATTTTGGTGAAGATACATTTAATTGATTTAAGTTTAAACTTTCATTCACACGTAGTGCAGGTCAACGATTGCTCAGCGTGTTTTTTTTTTCTAATTTCTGACCTGCTAAGGAATAAAACCACTTTGTGCATTCTTTTTGTCATCACGTATGGACAATTTTGCATCAAAATGCTAACAACCGTGTGACAGAACTATATATTTCTGTAGAAATATTTTCTAATAGTTTTTTTTTTTGGGTTTCCTTAGAATAATGTTCAGGCTATAATATTAAACAAAACCTTAGAAAGTTTGAAAGTAAAAAAAACTAAGACCAAATTAATTATAGTGAAAAAAAATCCGTCTGTGATGTTGTTTTTTAACACCTCCGTTACAAAATGGCCTGATCCAAAGGTCTCCACCCCTTGTAACGTTTTTTAAACCATGGTCCAAGTAATTTGAGATATTAGGGATTATCCTTAAAGCGATTTCAACACAAAAATCTGAAAATTAAATCTTCACCTTGATGCTAACTCTAAACCGATCAGGCTTAACCTTGCTCGAAGAGGACGAGGTAAGAAGAAGTCTGTTTTGGTTGTACATTCGAAACATGCAGATGCCGGCTGGCTTTCCATCAGGGGGGCTAAACGCGTAACTAACCTTTAGTCAAGTGTGGGCAAGAACCTGTAGATGTCTCCCTTGCAGTTGACGGCAAAGATTATTGTTCCCCCGAATCGGGGCGTATCCAGATTTTGGGAAACATGTAGTATTTTGGAAACGTTTATGTCTCGCTTCGTCTTGCCGGCTGAACTTATTTCTTTGAGTCCGCAAAATGAGACGGTTCAGCCTCTCAGCTGTAATCATCACATCAAATCAAAAATCACCGCTTCTCCTCTGGCTTGGTCTCCTCTTCTCTTTACTCTGTCCTCCCTTTTCCTTGCCCCCTTTTTTCTCGCCCTTGCCTTCAAAATTTCTCCCCCTTTTTTTTCTAAAGGTGCCTAGTCGCCCACATTCGCCCACCCCGACTAACGACCGCCACTGCTTTCCGTGCTTTACGTCAGAAAAGACGAAAATGCCACCGTAGTTCTGATAGAACGCGTCCACACGCGTCCACACGTTACGGTTTACTAGTCGGTCATAACAGCTCTAACTTATTACCGGACTGACCCGGCTCTCTCGGCATTAAATCGTCGGACTTAAGAGCCTAGTTTATTCGGATAAGTTAACCCCGGATGCGCGTCCACACACGGCCAATTTATATCCAACACTAAAGCCGATCAATTTAGGTCCGATAATAAATGACTTATGTCCGACCGCAAGTGGAGACGATTACATAGGGACACTAGAAATAGGCGGTGATGAGCTTAGCGGATTTGTTTTTTAATTCCATCGGAATACCTGATTTAGTTTAATAATCCGTAAATAACTACACACCTGTGGACCCGCCTTACAACGTGCACCCGGGATCAACTTCCGTTTAAACAGGTTCTCTGGAAAGGGAATTTGTTCGGGGTAGACCAAGCTGCCCATCATGCCCCCCGTTGCTCCATTCATCTAATTAACAATTACTGTTGTGTAGCCATTCCCTTGTATAAGATCATGTCCTTGACCTTGGAAGTATATGACTAATGCCAGGCGACAGCCCCAGCCCAGATGTTTTGATTGATGTTTCGCAATGGCTGGAGTCTAAGACACTGCCAATCGTAGTTTTAAGTTATTTTGTACATTAATCCAACCAATTCTCAACTATGGCTGTGAAGAATGGGCGCCTTATTTATTAACAAAACTTAATGATTCTAATTTTCTTACCATATGTGATAAATTACCTGGTGAATCTTTACATATTAAACTCTGTAAAACTATCCTAGGTGTACATAGGAAATCAACAAATAATGCTGTAAGAGGAGAACTCGGAATTTATCCTTTAATTGTTCTAGTGGGGGACTGTAGTGCACAGATCTCATGTGAGTGTGCAAATCTGGATAAAACTGTGAATTTTGGTACACAAGTACCTTATGCATTGATAATAAAAAATATTGATGGAAGCACTTGCCACACCCCTTTCATGGCCCCCGTTTGGAGTTGAAGGCTACACAGGGTAAAAAAATGTAAATGTTCCGATTGTGTTGAAAAGCACACCATGATGTTTGTCTGGTTACAAGGATTCCAAAAAAGTATAGTTTATAGTTTTGGAATTATGGGGTAAAAACTGTAAAAATGGTGAAAAAGTCAATTTTAGTTGGTGCAGGGGTCAAAAATGAAAAGTTGCTCCAATTTTTGTAAAAAATGGTTCAAGTTGTTGGTTCAGCTCATAGAATGAAATATAGGAATAGTTTTGACTATCTTAAGTGTTTGGTTATTAACCAAAATGACGAATAAAGTCAACAGCTATTGGCAGCTATTAGATTCTATTGACCTGTGACGTATTTTGTTGCATAACGTGAAAACTAAGCATAACAGATAAGGCAAACTATTCCTTATTTCAATCCTTTAAGCTAGGGAAACAATTTGCACCACATATTACCTGAATCAAAGCAACTTTTAACTTTTGACCCATGTATACACCAAAATTGACCTTTTCACTATGTTTACAGTTTTTCCCCATTAACTCCGAAACTCTAAGCCAAAGATAGTGTAAACTATACCTTTTTGGAATCCTTGTAACCAGACAAACACCATGGTGTACTTTTCAACACAATTGGAACATTTTAAAATTTTGACCCCTGTATAACCTTGAAACCCAAGCTGGGATCCATTAAGGGTGGTTAGCAAGTACTTCCATCAATTTTATGGATTATCAATGCCTAAAGTACCTGTGGGTAAAAAATCACAATTTTATCCGGAAGCGCACACTCTTTCACTACAGTCCCCTGCTATTATGCTTAGTTTGGCAGTTAAATATTGGTGTAAACTTAATGATAAGTGTCACAAAGGTGATAACTCTCTCGTAACTCATGCACTATTGACAAGAGAAAACTAATTGATTCTAATTTTTTTTCTTGGTCGTCAGGCATCACTAAAATTTTCGATCTAATTAACTGGGTCTGACATTTGGGTTAAACCCAAGGGGGTGAAACGCATTCAAAACCAGTCGTCCGTGCTGGGCGCTGACATTTCGAATATTGCACGGAATAATTATCAGTTTGGGTGCTTGTATACACACATAATGTCAATTCGATACAAACAATCCGCCAAAATATCAGTTGTTGGATGTTGGGTGCTATTGGGTGGTTAAA
>JAMKCH010048292.1:0-31100 GCA_023653785.1 Ophioderma brevispina
TTTTTTTTTTTGAAAACTTTTGGCTTCAGATTGAGATGGAGGAGACATTTTATGACAAGAAAGCCCATTTGTTGGTGAGAGGATTTTTTTCAAAAAGGACCATGGCGGGTTTGATCCACTTTACAACTAAAAAAAATCCACTTTTCGATGCCCCCCCCCCAAAAAAACAATCCCTGCGTACGGCCCTGCTCAGCAAGAGTAGGCCCTCTATTTACTTAGCCCTATCATGATGATTATCTCATTACATTTGTGTTTAATCAATTGCGCTATTTGCCATAATAATTGGCCCCGCTTTCATCCAAGTTGCGCCCAGGGCACTAGCCCATTGAAGCGCGGTCAGGGGGGCCGGGAAGTCCAGCTCGGTCAAGGAAAAATTCCTCGTCCTGATTGGAGGGCAAACCCACTGTTAAAATTTCCGTAAAGTAAGAAAACAGATTTTTCCGAAATTTTCGAAAATCTGTTTTAACAACAATAAAAACCAAAAACTAAAAATGTTATTTTACGGAAATATTAAAAAAATCTGTCAGCCAAAGTTTCCGGACTTTTTTTTTTTCGTATTTTAAATATACGGAAAAATTCCTGTTAAAATACACATTTTTTCCTTAATATGAGACAAATTTCTGTAAAATTAACTGTTAGTTCCGTTAGATGACAGAAATCCTGTAAATTTACCCTAAAAAGTCTGGAAATTCTGCTGCAAATTTCCGTAATTTACGGAAATTTTTTTAACAGTGCCGTAGCGATGCCAAAACGGCTCTTTTTTGCCTCAAAATTTCACACATTTTTCCAAAATTTCTATTTTCTTCCAAGGCCCCCCGTATTTCCCCCCACTAAGTCACTTTCGTGGACCCTTTTCTTCAGACCCGAGCTACGTAACTGAGGGGCTCTTTGGGAGTGGGCGTTCTTTGGCTGGCTCTTGGCAAGTTTAAATTTTTCTCCTGGTCATTATAGCTAATGTTGGAAAAAAGTCATGATAGCTCTTGACTTAGCAACATTTGAAGGCAGCTTGAGGCTAGTGAAACGTGAATTTTGTAAACGAAAGGCAACCCCCCCCCCCCCCCCCGACAAGAAGTCGTGCCGGTGTCGTCACTGGCCAGAGGAAACAGAACATTCAGAATGGCACCAGGAGCAATGGTAGGCCTACAGAATGCTACTGTCTCTCTAGCTCTGCGCAAATTCTTTATCCTTTCGGGCAAAATATCCTGGGGCAACTCCCTCTTGGAACATTTCTAATTTTCTTTTTAAAGAATGGTCTTTGGGAAATTTGGCAACATTTTCTTAAAAAGTATAGTCTTTTGGTTTAAAAGATATCAAAATTGTCGAAAAAAATGGAGCCTTTGGATGATGATGGTAAATTTTCAATAAATAGAGGGCCATTGGTTACAATGATCGCTGGTGGAAAACAACCATAATATGCCTCAAATTCAACAAAATGGGAACACCCCTCACCACAACCTCAAATGGAGAACCCTTTGTAACCCCTTGGACATGTAGCAAAGATTCCATCTATATGTCTGGCCTCTCGCGCCCTTAGAGATGCCCAGTGGCTAGGGCAGCAGTTCTAGGGAGAAAACGTGTTCTGGGGAAATCAGCCCGGTCAGGGAAAATTCTTCCCGCTGATATTTTTCATGATTCCCATCAAAATTTCCTGATTGTACCGTACCTTCGACTTTCTTCCTAAGAGAGCTTCCCTGATTGCCCTTTTTGAACACCGTTTGAGTGCCCTTATCCATCCTCCGACCGCAGATACGACACTGGTGGTCTTGGGGAGTGCATGCGAGTTACCGTTTGCTGCACATAAATTTTTGCATAATGTTCACACCTTGCTTCATAGCCTCATGTTGAAATGGGGGCCTAAAACTCGACAGCTCTTTTGACCTAACACATTTGAGGCATACTAAAGGCAAATAAATAAATGAAAGTTGGGGAAAATATTGTATGTCTTTTGAAGTTTTTTGCATTATAGACGATTTTCACCGTTTAGAGTGATCGCTCCCATTCCAATCAGCTAGCGGTTGCCCGCGCGAAGCGCGGGCAACCGCTAGTTTTAATAATAAAATCGACCCATGCCTTTGTCGAAAAGTAAACCCTTGCCTACTTAACTTGCGCATCGGATCGGCCAGAGCTGTTCCGACGGCGAGGCGCGATGTTTTTTTACTACGTCATGCTCAGGACTTCGTTTCATCTCGCGTGAGTCGTCGATCGTTGACCTGGTCTCAACCCTTCTCAGCTCGTTATTTTAATCGATCATTTCTTGGATGGTCTAAGCCTATACGTCAATGGCAGCACTTTTAAGTATACGCACACGTAATTAAAATGATACTTATACGATATACGTGACCAATAATATTATTGGACTGTGTATAGGCCCTATTAAACATGATAGACTACCTCTACACCTGTCTTCGCAGACTTCGGCTTGTTGTTATGCACTTCAGTCGGGGTAAATGTGTTACGCATTTTTTACCACTACACACTGGTCCTACCCCTTCAAATATCGTTTGTGCTATGAAGCTAGTTAACAATTGACATGCGGGGGAAAACGTCAATTAATGACATTTTATAATAATCTTAACTTAAAAGTTTCCGGAAAGTTCTAGACAACTAAACTTGCCTTAACTATCAAAAGTGTGGCCAACCCGCGCATATGTCGAATGTTTCGGTTATTTTCAATATCAATGCAATATTCAATTTTATTCAGCAATACACCAAGACGACAAAAAAATTACATATTCAAACAAAAGAAGGAGCCGATACAGTGTGATATAATGGTATCGATAAGAACAGTAAAAAGAAATACTATGCGAGAACCTCCACTGGACAACTCCTAAGAAGCTTATAATAAATGGAAGCCTTTACTACGAGTAGATTACTAACTAAGCTAAATATAGTATAAAGAGTGAAAAAGTAAGGGGTAGAAAAAGAGGTAAGAATAAACGAATGATACAAACATTAGAGGAAGGAGAAAATGAGAACCAAGATGAACGAGTGACTAAAAAAGAGAATCTTTAAAGACAAAACGACACACATATAAACAAACAAGAGAGGAGAGGAGAAGATGTAGTGGTGCAAGTGATATAATGGTTTTCAAGCGTGACAAATTTATTTGAAGGAAGGCAGTTCTGCATTTTACATTGTCACAAGGAATATGATTCATACAACGAGGGACTTCTATAGATGGATATTCTTTCTTTTCTTCTTATTAGAATACTGCACAAATCCCATTGGGACTAAACGAGCAGGAAATATAGGAGTGCGCACAGTTCGGGTTATCCTTTATGTTTTTGTCTTGTCTTTAAGGTCGATGGTACGACGGACCTTGTGAATAGCCTTCGGGGCACTGTATAGCTATGTTGCGGCGGGGCAATCAGAGATGATGTAGACCTAATGGATGATTTTGAAAGACGAATGGTTTAACACAAAATTCTGACAATGCTTTGCCCCGGTGCTTCGCACTCGCCCTGAACATCATTGAATATGGTTGAAGACGAATAACTGGTACGGTAGATACGAAATTACGTCACAATAAGCCCTCTATACCCAAGGCATTAGATTATTTAGTACACAAAAATGCGCTATTCGGCGGTCATTAATTTTCACGAACGTAAAGGTGAATGGTGCTTGCTTTGTACTTACATGAAATACTACAAACCACAAAAAATTATAACTTATGCGCGAAAGAGTTGCTGTAGGAGTCACCTTTATTTGTCAATGGTGGAATAGAACAAACAAGGCACAGTGGGTGGAGTTGATGCTAAACTTAATGGTTATGCCTGAGGGATAGTCAAAATGATCAGCTCTGCAGGGTAGGAAACGTTTTTTTTTTGTAATTGGTGGGCAAAACCTTGTTGGCCAGACTGTGCTGACAGCTTGATTACAAGATTAACGTGTTTACTATGACATTAAAGTCGTTACTTTTTCAGCACCGGGGGTATTTCCGTTTCACGGTACATGTTTCTGACATGTAGATTTTAAATGCCTCTTTAATTGGCCCATGTGACATTTGACTCAAAAACTGTGAACACCCCTTATGGCCTTTGGTTAGCAGTTTTCTGACAAAGTCAGTCAGGGATGAACTGTACAAATGCCATAAGGCAGATGAACAACTGTACAAATGCCATAGAAGGCAGATGAAAATGTACAAATGCCTAGAAGGCAGATGAAACTGTACAAATGCCAATAGACAATCGATATCGATAGTAATAGCGCCACCATTTTCTATGAGTCACCATAATAACCTCCTAATTTAGCAGTATTGACCTATGAACCGAGAATGACGTTGATGCACAGGGGCCACGGATGACCGGCGATCCCAGAGTCACATATTTCAGGCCATAAGCCTCCACTTCATTGATTGAGCGTCCTATCCCAATTTATTTAGGATCCCTGCGTCTAGTCCTATGGCAGTTGATTTGTGGCAGAAATAGCAAAAAGGAGGGTAGTACGACAGACCTGAAATCCTTAGGGCTTCTGGGAGGGGTGCAGTTAGTTTTGGTGTATTACCTTGCTTATCAGTGGACTGCGAGAGATAATTGTTTTATAAATATTAGGTGACATGGTCGATAAATGAGTGAATTCTGTTGGATCACTTTTGTAATTTTGTAAAATTTGTTCAGGAGAGGGGGCCAGAAAGAAAGCCCTAGTAAAAGGAACTTCCACCGCGAAGAACATTTTCATCACGCTTCACTCTAAAATAGCGAGCGATACATAATGAAAATGTCATCCCAATAAAAAGCATGCGTCTGTTTTACTGTATTATAAATTTAGGGTTGGCATTTGAAAAACTGACATCCTGCTTTCGAAGTCGCCTTTTATTGTGTCGAATCCAAAAACGTTGGATTTTGCTGAAGAATCAACTGATCCACTGTAAGGATTATTTTGAATTTGTATGTATATCAGATGGACGAGGTCATATGTGGGGGTCATGGAAAAACCCATGGACCGACCCACATTAAAACGAGTTAAATCGTTTTTGGTTTGTGCCTGTATTGCCAGTATCTATTGTGATAGTTGGGTGAAATGCTATTGTTAAAGAGGCTGGCCACATTGCTGCGATTCTTTTTTTTTTTTTTCATCTTTGCAGGGATCACAAAGACTGCCAAAAATATTATGAGGAAATTAAGGAAAATGTGGTGCAAGGTGCCAGTGGGATCATTCAAGAAATGCTATAAATCAACCCAGGATATAGATGATGCCATTCATGACACAAGAAGATGAAATGGCATACAGAAAAATGCTACGAAAATGTTACTGTTTAGTCGAAACTGGCCACTTATGTCAAGTTTCAAAACCCTGGGTAAATGCCAAAAAGCGCAAATGGGTGTCACTCATAGATTGCATGTGATAGTTCAGCAACAAGCATGAGAGGTAGTTTAAGAAATAGCCACTCCATACGAGAGAATAGGTAGCAGTCATTTTATTGCTGATTGCATTTTCTATCCTTACAGATGGTCTAATTCCAAGAAGACTGGAGCAGAAAACGGTGGTTTTGTTTGTTACTGCACGAACGACTCCTGTGTATTTGCTGTGTGTTGCACTCAAAGAATTGATTAATTGGTGCAGCACAATGCAGAGGAGAATCTTAAAGAAACATTGACCAGGATTTCAAGTCTAAAGTTAAGATACCACAAACGTTAACAATTTGAGACACCAAAAATATTTTGAAAAGAAAATCGGTGTGCAAGATATAAAAAGATTTTAAATTTGGTGATGACCTTTAACATATGACTATTTTTGTCTCAGATCTCTGTACATATGTGTACGGTGCACAAAGTATACCCGTTTTAATCCTTGTAACAAGACGAACAATCGTTACTTTTTACAGGAATACCAAGCATTTTCATTTTTGACTATATTATGAATTTCCCCTCCTGGATTCCGCCCACACTTCATGAGGGACACCCTGTAAATTTGTTTCATTAACCTTCAAGGACAACAAATCCATTGAGAAATAATGATCTGCTCTCCACGGTAACAGAATTGCTCCAAAATGACCCAAATATTGGGGTATGAAGTAAGGTGGATCATCAGAGAAATGGTCTCTTACAGAAAAATGACCATAAAATAAAATCCCCCTAAATTCCATTAGTCCAAATTGACATTGGTATGATTGAACTTTCCTCCACATATTTCTGCAGTTCAAGACAGTACGATATGTTCTAAGTGTTTTTTTAATTCCCTAATTTTTCATTAAAAATTTTCCCAGCCGAAATGGTAGGTTGCTTAACTGAAACTCCAGGGAGGTGGTATAAGCTAACATTTAAAATCTCATGTTGGTTTTTTTTTAAATTAAATGTTAATTTTTTAGAAATTATTTTAGGGAGAAATAATTTAGGTAAAATTAGAAACACCCATCAATTTCAATCCTGATTTAGAAGTTCCTTCTCCACTGACTTCATGCCTCCTCGCACATTTAACTGATATCAAAAACTCAAATTCGTTCGAAAGGCTTATTTATGGAATGATAAGCTTGATCTCAAAAGCATACTGTCAATCATAACATTCTTGTTAATCAATAAAAGTAATGGAGCTTGAGTCCGTGGTTGGAATGGTTCTAATCATATCTCATCAACCCGAAACAAAGTGTTTTTTAAGTCAATCGGATCCATTCTCAACACCCGATATTAATTGTGGTTTTGTGCCCCCAAGGAAGTGTTCTGGGCCTTTACGTTTTTGTGCTACATAAATATATGTCAATCAGTATGATCAGATTGCAAATGATAACTTTATGCTGAAAGATAGGCAATCTTATTTTTCCCATCATGATTGATCCAGAGTTTATCGTCAAGTAATCTTGGGAAGGTTTTGGATTCATGTCAAAATGGCTTCTTGTCGACAACAAGTTGTCACTCCATATGGAGAGAGAAAGAAATGGAATGTATTATATGTGTACTAAAAACAAACTTACGAATGTGAAAGATTCCATATCATATCCAATGAACATTCGTCATTTCCATCGCAGGATTCTGTTAAAGTATATTGGTTTAAAGATTGTTCAATGGGTCCGTGTGAAGCCATTGCAAAAGATGTTAATGAGCAATAGTTGTAAAACCCTTTGTTCAGCTCTTCTGCAATGTCACTTTGATTAGCTGCTTCAGCATGGTAATGTGGCATTACTCATGAACAGAACGGTGTAAAACAAAAATTGTGACGGTTCATAAAAAAACTGGAAGACATGGGCCCACATTGGTACAAAGAAACTTTTCAAGTGTTGGTTATTTAAATGTTGAAATGGGTGGTTATTTTTTGCAATTGAATCATGTTTTCAAATACAACAACTCTAATTGCCCCATTATAGAGTGATCATTTCACAAAAATGTCTGATTCCCACAGCTACTATACCAGGAGCAGCAGCCATAATTTTGTTCTCCTCGAGTTAATAAAGGCCAAAGGCTCTTCCACCTTTTATTAAATTGCAATTAAAATTGGCATGGTCTCCATGATTAGCAATTTAAAAACAATACAAAGTAATTATTTTTTAAGTCCTCGGTCAAAAATTATCTCAAAGCCAAGGCCCTCCCTGGGCTGATGAGGCAAGTCAATTTTTGATGTAATTAGAGAATAAAGATGAGATTTTGCGCCGGATCCACCACGATAAAATTTTGGATGCCCATCCATTATGACACCGTCTCTTAAGGCTGGCCAAAAAAAACAAATCTCACTCTGATTCTCATTCTTATTTTAGTATTGTGTTAATTTTGCTTTTTTATAGGACTCTAACAATTTGTCGTAGAAAATATTACACATCATTTCATTTAATATATTACCCCCTCTTGAAAACAATGTTTCAATCCCAGAAACAAAAGGGATGTTATCGCGTGTGGAGGCTCATCACGTGGTAAATTGCATTTTAGTACAACGTGCAGTGCATGACGCAGTATAAAGCGCAGTATTGCGCGTGTCATATATGCGACTACACCGCGTAATGCTGCACGCACTTTCCATCTATTACCAAGTAATGGATGGGCGGAGCTTTGACCCAAATCAATCAAATTTCTTATTACATTATAAATTCTTATTTAGGGGTGTTGTTTAAAACCAATTTTCTACAAGTATCACCTCCCATGATCCAGATCAATTCTTTGGTTCGATGTTATTTTGAAAAACTTAACCATCTATAAATGCTTTTTTATCAGAACTCCTCTGCCAGTGTTCCCATGTTACTTTGAACTAATTTATTTTGATTGTTTTTATTCATAAATGTATTAGTCCAGTATTGTTTTTTGTTTTGCTATGTGTTTTTACTAATGACCCATTGGCAAATAAGCTGTCACTAGGGACGTTAGGGTTATCCTGGCGGTTCAATAATTCAGTGTCTTTGTAATTTTTAATGTTATATTATATTTTGTTTTTAAATTGATATGTGCACCTTTATGTATATATTTTTATATTTCTGATTGTATGAATATGAATGGCAAATAAAATAAAGCAATCATCTGGCAAAGGCATCCAAAAACTGACACAGTGCTTTGATGTGATTGCTCACCCAAAAGGCGACAAGGTGGCTAGGAAAAGTGTCACACCTCTTCAATGAACAGGAAATGTTGTGTCATGTATTACATTGGTGGGAAAATATATTTTTTTTTAAATTATTTAGAAGGTCCTTAAGGGTCTGAAAATTGGATGCCTTACCCGATACTATGTCTGAGAGCTGGGTGAGTCACCTATTGAGTACAGGTACCAGTCTACAAGGAATGAGTCTCTCTCTGAAGTCTCATTCTTTCAAACAAGAATGAGTATCAATGAACCACCTCTGTACGGACCAAGGTTAAACACTTCTCGAGATGGATTGTCTTTAAAAAGAACCAGAATCTCTAAGAGAGGAGGTGAGTAACAGTAGTACAAGTTCAAGAGACAAATCGGCATTCAAGTCTACAAGGATGACGCTTTGTTAGCAAAAAGTGACTTTAATGGGGTGATTCCAATCGACAACTCACACCACTCGCCAATTTACTCCATGAAAATCCCCATTAAATTGAATTTTGGTATCAGAAGTCTCAATGCTAGACCAATATTTCCCAATTTTTAAATTAGATGTTTTTGGTGAATGCTTCCAGGTGAGGGGAAGGGGAACTCATAAAAACAAGCGGACCATGATCGGGGGTCACCCACCTTTAAACATTGCTGAATCAGCAGATTTGAGAACAGGCTCCCAAAGGATGAGAATCCATGAGTAAGGAGGGTCTTTCCAGTCTTAAATATTTTTGTTTGAGAGTAACAGTCTTATGGATGAATCACCATTGAGGAAGTTCATACATCAGTATCCCAAGTGCAAGGAACAAATTAGTCCTTATTCAGTAGGACCATTAACAAGTAATTGCAAACTTTTTGAGTTTCACTTAAAACCTATAGGATTTTGTATAGGAAGGGGATTTACAGAGTCACTTTTAAGTGTTTTAAACTTACATCTCCACTAGACCTACCTCCACACTAGCTAAACAAAATTAATTTGTGCTTGTATTTCAGGCGACGGCCCCCCGACCACAAAAAATGGTCAAATGTAAACCAATATGGCATGTCAACCAAAAATACATGCCCTTGTTTCACTGCCATTTTAGCTATGTATGTAGAGCCTGTAAATTGTTACTTTGAGTTGCTGTTGGGCATCTTGTGACACTTTATTACCAGGTTGAAAAGAAAGTTGTAGCAGAGTGCTCAAAAAAACTTATATCAGGCAATTCAACAATTGAGGATTGGACGTGACATTGTCGATCCCAATGAATACATTTTAGTCATTTACACCGAACACTCCTGTGGTGGATATATGTGGTATTTTATTGTATCATTTACAAAAGACTATCCTTCATGATAGTGCCCCCACGCCAAATTATAATGACTTGGTCCTAGAATTCAGATATGGTTAATCGAAATGTTGTCCACATTTTCCTTCACAATTTCGTCACGTCCAACATTTTTGCATTAGCCCTGTTGTCTTTATTAAGTAAGTTCTTGTTTTGTGTTATTTATTCTCTGAGAGCACTTTCCCTGTATGTCTAGTAAATTGTACTACCAGTTTTGACAACTCCTGTAAAAAACTTGCTTGGCACCATCACATTTAATTTTTCCGTTCCACAACCAGTCACGAATCCAACCCATTTTTGGGGGGGGGGGGGGGGGGGGGGTGTTTTTCACGTCCAACCCACATCTGCATCTTAAAAATGAGGAGGTCTGTTCAACTTTGCATTTATAGTATGTTTGAAGTTATGCATGGGTTTGTGACTACCAACTTTCTTTGAGGTGTGAACAGTTTTGCCAATTTTTTCAAAAAACTGCCCTGTTCACAATTTTGCATTGTGTCCGTCCAACACCAGCTTCAATCAAGCAACCTTGCAAATTTAACAGGTTGGGAAATAATTGGAGAGCATGATTGAAAGCAAAGCATTCAAATGGGTAAAGTTAGTAGTGTTCCATCTTTACAAAGCTTTAAGTTAAGTTAGTTTTATGTTATTAATTTAGTCAAACGATCATATTTAAGTCAAATTCCATTTCACATGTCACCTCCAACACTTTGGACACTAAAGCTAATTATCTGCTAACTCATGGGCATATTGGCTTGCATTTGTACAAATATCTCCAAACTACAACTAATCAATCCATGAAAAATCACTCTGTTTAGTTTTTTTGATTTAATAAATAAACTGTTTTATGTCAAGAACATGTTTTGGGATAAATAGAAGCAAAATTGTCCTGACATTGTGACAAATTCAATAAGCCCATTTCCTATTTCAGTTTGGAATTGCCTGAAGGGACATACTTACATTAATAATAAAGACAAGTGGTATTTCTTTTGGCAATAAGCTAAATTTCCATAAAAAAATATTTGCAATTTTTTACAGAAATGGGCCCAATTCCAACTTTCTGATTAAAAAAAGTAATAAAGGAAATGATTAAGGGTGGCTTTCTATATTTTCTAAAATTATAGTCTCTCCCACATTTGAAAACATATATCAAAGCTTGTCACTAAGTTTGAAAAATGACCCCCAGGTTGACAAAAAGTTGGCAATTACTGATGTGAAACGGGCCAGTAAGTCTTCCAAATACAGAGTGAACATCGGCTTTCACAGTGGATGGTCTCTATTGATCGCATAACCTAGAGATGATCAGCTTTATTGGCATATTCAAACCTCATAGGGGACCATGGCCCTCCAATATTTGATTTTGTCGTTGAGATGAGCCCGTCGGTTCACCTGAAAGTCCATGTCATGGTGCTTGCAAGGTTGCCCCCCTGGACCCAACCATTGCCCACCGGGGCCTTTGCCCCTGGACCCTACCACAGGCTCTAAGCGGGCCCCTGGACCCCACCCGTTTCTGTTAGTTCAATGCGACAACATGGCCCATGTCAAATCCTTCCTTACAACAAAAGAACCATCTGCATGGATGATTAACAATTTCCAAATTAATGCAACTTATTTGAATAAACTTCCAATGTGATAAAAGACCTGCAAGTTTTGTGGCAGAAAAAACCATAATCAAGAACCCATGTATGAATGTCCAGCTTGTCCTATCCTACTCTCAATATTACTAATATGGTTCCTTCGATGTCATGATCAAAGACATTTCAGTGTGGTTGACCACATTAATTAACACATGCTGTCCTATTGGCAATTGTGGTAACAAATTTTTGTTTCTACTGATCAGCTACTCCCAACAGCTGATCAATTTAACTCAAAACTTGGTCATATGCTTTAATGTGAGGGAAAATATATCAATAAAAGAAATTGTTGGACATGATTGGGTCACCCACCGTTAAAGTGAAGGAGGAGATTTTTTTAATATATGAAATGTCTCTCAAATTCACTGGATCGGTTGAGACCACCTACCGAGAACGTTTGGAAGGTTTATTGACAACATTGCAAAATAAAACCGCAACCTTGTTTTGAACTTGCCTGCTATCGTAAATCGGTTCCTCATAGAAAACCATGCTTTGACATTCTGTTGTGCACGACAGAAACTACTAAATCATCATCCTATTCATAACGACGGGGCTATTCGGCTTATTCACGTTCAGTGTGATCTAATACATTGGGTAAGCATTGCAATATGTAAAATCCCTAAGTTTTCGAGAAATTGGGGCGCGTTCTTTTCTAGAAATCTCCTCATTTCTCTTTAAGTTATGATATTTTTTGTCCCCTAACCTTCCATGTTGCAATCCTCAAAAGGAAAATAAAGGCCAATAATGCATATTTATCAGTTAATAACCAGGAAGGTAGTAGAAGGCGACATGCTGTAACAACAAGCTAAGTCCCAAATGCAGAACTAAATACACCAAACCAATGATGTACATGGTAAATCAGAGTTGCAAGAAAAGAAAGACCGATAAAAAAGTAACGAAAACAATACGGAGACAACATCAGCTAAGAATGCATGGAAACATCAAATCCGAATCTGGATCTGGATTGGTACGTCGCGACGGACTCAGGAACAAATCCATTACAAGCCACGGGAGAAGACGGAATGCCACTTAATTGCGGCTAAATTGTCGCGTTGCCTAATAAAGTTTTAGCTAACTAGGGTTTAAATGAGGTCATTGAATTGATTGAGATGATGCTATCCGTAACTATTCCAATCCGTCCAAGTTCCTGGGAAACAAAATATACTTGTGGGCATCAGTTCGGCAGAATGGCTGCGCAAGCTGAATACTGTGACCATGACGCTTTGATCCAGTAGGGGCTGGTTTAACAGTAGACTTGGGTATAGCTGATTCACCCATGAGGATCTGCTTCATCAGGAGAGACCGATGCTTCGCGGCGTTGTTGCAAGGATCCCAACCCAGGTCATTTTAACATGGAAGACACACTGGTTCTCTGTTATAATTGCTGAAAACGAAACGTGCGCACGCCTATCTGCACCATCTCAGCTTGTTGATATATTTAGCTTCATAGGGGTCGCAGAATGCTGACGCATACTCCAGGTGCGGCCGAACTAATGCCAGATAAGCTGTTGTCTTTGCTGCTCAGAGCACTTTCTAAGGTTTTGTCTCAGCATCGCCAATAATTTGGTTGGCCTTCTTCACCCTATGAGGGTTACCTATAAAACTAAGACTACAGACTTAACACTTACTTGTGCCATGGAATCTAGATCTTGATCAAAACAGGTTGCAGGTATTATAAATGCCCTGCCTTTGTGGTGCATATATTTAAACCACTATAAAACTAATACCCTGTAACTCATACTGATAGTCCCATGTAAATTTGTGTGAGAAGATACACCCGACACTCCAAGATTACTGGTGAATGGGTCCACTTTCAGCCACGGATGGTTGTTAGCTTGTAGTATGAAGGACGCATTTGCTTTTTTATTTACCATATTCATAACATAACACTTGTGGCGTTTAATTCCATCTGCCAAAATGCCCCATTCATGAAGTTTGTTGATGTCATACTGAAGCTTATTATCACGTCCGAATTGGAATTAACTGTTTTTCTATACAGGATGCATTCGTCTGCAAAAAGACGTATTTCAGATTGGAGGTTATCAGTTGTATGTCCATTTATATAACGCAAAAATAGACAAAGGTCCTAAGACTGTCCCCGGGGTACTCCGGAGTCAACAGAATCCCACTCAGAGCTGGAGCCATTAATCAACCACTCTCTGTTTAGGCTTGGTGAGGAATTTGGTTATTCCATGTCCAGCTTTCCACTAAGCCCCCCCATACATGTGAAAGTTTAGCCTTCACACGTTCAGGCGGCACGGTGTCGAACGCCTTTGAGAAGTCAAATTAGCGATGTCCACCTACTTTCCGGCGTCGACAGCCTTAGCCCAGTCCCGTCAGCTATAAAGAACAAGTTTGAGTAACACGAGTGGTGTTTCCTGAATCTATGCTGTCTTGGAGTCAGATGTTATGCTTTTCCAAGTGTCTACTGATGTGGGAATGAACTATTGCTCTAAGGCTTACATGATATGGATGTTCATGACACTGGCGCCAGTATTGATGGTACAGATTGTCCTCCTTTCTTTAGAGAGCAGAAATATAGCAAGGAGCCAATTCTTATCTTCAGAGATCTCCAGATCCAAGGGATTGTTGAAAAATTTGGGCTAGAACAGGAGCAATCTCCTCAGCAGCTTCTTTCAATATCGTGGGACTTATGTCATCTCTGGTCCCAGGCTTTAATTAACATCATTCTTTACGCATTTTCATTACCCCCCCTCTTGTGTTACAATGATGTCTTCCACAACAGCACGCCAGACCCCATGAGGAATTGGTCAAGATTTCCGTAGTGAAGACCGATTTAAACTGGTCGGCCAGAGCTTTGAGCTTTATCCTTCAGGCAACATGGTTGTGCCATTTTCCTTCACGTTGGGACAAACCTTGATTACGAGTCTTTTACCCTTGATATACTTCGAAACCTCTCTGGGGTCCTCAAGCAAGATTGTCCACAACCTTTTGACATATTTCTGCTGGTGTGCACTTCTAACCTCGCGCTTAACAAGCTTCCTGGCTGTACGTAACTTCTCCCAGGCTTTAGGGCTGGCAGATCTTTTTAGCTTTTGTATGAAGTCTAATTTGGATCTGATGGAGTTTTTTTATTTTGGCGGTTTAAACCAAGGATCTTTAGGACAGGTTTTAGACATCCTTGAATGAAGTGGAGGCATCTCTCGATTTGTGAAGTCGATTTACATGATCCCAGTTAGCTTCAGTGTATCTCTCAGTGTGAGCATCAGTAAAAGTTGCTCACGGAAGGTCCTTCATATCTGCCTTACAAACATCAACATCAGCTTTGGAGTAGAGGTAAACTTTTTCGAGGAGGCTGTGGCATACGTTTTAGGATTAGACTAAATATACAGCTTAACCTCTTCATGGTCGCTCATGTCAGAACCACCCCGATTTTCAATTACTGTTGGTATCGAAGTGAATAACATATTCCAAAACATCTAGCGGTGTTCTCTGTTTATACGATTGGGTTCTGTTTTGAGTTGTGGACAAAAAATAACCTTGTTTGGCCAGGTCCAAAAGATGAGATTCGTTCGATGAGGCAGTTTGAATACCTTCCAATTAATTGTTTTAGGCATTGAAGTCCAAACCGTTTAAGATAATATGGGGCATTCTATCAGTACTTGAATTCCACGGGAGCTGTCAGCGACGAATCCAGGAGATTCCACTCACAGACTTTGTAATCAGCACGATAGTAACAGCCAATTAGCAGGGTCTTTCCTGTTTTGAAGGGGAATCTGGACCCAGACGATCTCTGTGTCTGAGTCAAACTCAAGGCATAAAAAAAAAATTCTGCATACATATTACGTACGCATCCCTACCCCATCCCACCAACCTCCGCCCAGTCCAGTGGACGATCCTCCTATAAACATATTGTAGTTTTCATGAACAACTCGTAAGTGGTAATAGTACTATCAATATGAGTCTTAGTTATGCAGATAACATCAGGTAAATGTTTCTTCAGGCATGCATGGAATTGAGGAACTTTACCACGTAGACTCCTACTTAAAACTAAGCACACGAAGACTGTTATTTTTTGCTTAGTTTTTTTGGCTGTTAATATCAATTTTTTGGTAGTGGGTTTTTCGTCGGGGTCCTGGTGCTGAAACTAGACAATTGCTAGCAGAGCTTCTACAGGCTTTGAAGATGGCCGCAAGTTACTAGGTGACTTTGCATGTCACCGTCAGGACGGACGACAACTGCAATTCATGCAGAGGCTCGAACAAATTTTCATTCACCCGACATTTGGGTTAAAAATTGGTGTCACTATAGTTCAAAAATTCCAAACCGGGCAAAATCATGTGAAGGATGACTCCAACTGGTAGTCACAGTATTCATCGCTAATACTGCAGCATTCAATATGCGACCAATATCTTTCCCCCCCCCCTGGCATTTGTCAATTCCAGAGCTTTATCATTAATCACCACTTTCCATCCACACATTGTACAGGGAAAGTGGCGGGGCTGCCAACCTGGGGCTCATGTCGATCTTAAACATCACCACTCCTGATGATCAGCATAACAGTTTCATGGCAGTGACTTCTGGTGGGCAGAATGTGAGCTAGATTAAGCATCTAAATGTTTTGTCAATAAAAACCCTCATTCCGTAACAAAAGACGATTATACTTTCCCGTGGCAGCAACCATTGGCGTAGCCAGCTTTTTGTTTCAGGGGGGCAAAGGGGCACATAGATTTTCAGGGGGGCAAGCATATATTAAAATTTGTAATAAGTGTATTGCCTTGTAAATCACTAATTTTTCAGGGGGGGCAAGATTCTCCCCACGGGGGGGGGGGGGGTGAGGCGCTGCCCCCCACCTCTGGTTACGCCACTGGGCAAGCAATCCAGGATATGGCATTAATCTTATTCTCATTAACAGCATTACAGCAGGTGACTGTTCTTGAAAAGTTCAATCATAGGGGATAATAATTGCTTATTAGAGATCAGAATGTTCATGAAAATATGTAGTCGCCGGACCAGCGTACCAATACGCAGTAAATACAGCGTGGGCAAGGATAATGGTCTTCCAAAATGGCGAAGATGAATTCGGTAGTTGCATAAATCATATAACCAAAATGGCGATTGGCCGTCCCAATGGCATACACACATTTAAAATCGCTAAGTTTAAAAACAGTTTCAAAAACACAAAAAATGTCAATAAACATCCAAGATTAGTCCAGTGTAAGCACGAAATCACGATGAATCCAAATAAGGTGCATTAAAAGTGGTTGGCAAAACAAAATCAGGTTAAAAAAGTTTAAATGGGCGAGCGAGCGTCAAGACCGTCCGTGCTTCTCAGACGATAGCGTGAAAATTGGCATAAGGAAAAAGGAAAGCAAAAATAAAAAAATACTGTAAGTAAACTTACATGATCCCCCTTGCACATGACCTCGGATGACCTTGACCTTGGTCCATGACCTTTGACATCATCCACATAGGAAGGAACCCTATTGCACCTTAACCGCAAAGTCTGGTTAAATCGGACTTAAAAACTTTTCAAAGGAGAACGTGAAAAAACGAAAACTTAAACCAACCTAACCAAAGTGACACACCATACCGACATTCACAACACCACCCTTGCACTATCCCCTCTGCAGTGTCAAGGCCAGGGGGAATAAAAATGTACAAAAGAAATTTACTTTTTTATTTTTTTTATTTGTGTCTTATTTAGCCTTGGTAAGATCATTCAGTGTTCATACACGTCTTTCCAATGATCCCAGGGGACAAAAAAAAAATCCAGGAACGAAATGAACAGGGGGGTGCCAGGGGTTTTCACTTTACCCTACTCTTATCGACACTCTGGCTGCGACTACATATACAGGCGTGATTCTCATGTATTGGGAGACCGACGGCTTAACGTCCCCTCCGAAGGAGGGGTATTCTCATGGTTTTTGTCCCAGTCCCAAATCACACATGGGAGAAGCGTAATTTCAGTTTTAATCAATAGTTCTTACAATCAAATCCAGAATTTGTAATACCCAATTAATCCCAGCAAGTGGCCCTGCCGGGGCTGCAAACCGTAGTCTCTGCCCCAAAGGCGAATACCCTAACCAGGGGGCCACGCTCTTCCATCCTCGCTGATATTGGTACTTTTGAATGGACGTCCATTTGGAGTCAAATCTGATATTTTCAAAATTGCTTCTTTTGCCACAATGGATTGTTGATAGGACTTCAACACCCTTCAGACTTTAACGACAAGTAATATGGGTATTTCCCATAAATAAGACACACACTTGTGACATAGCCTGATTTGACCCTAACACACAAACAAAATCACATTTCCTTAACTTTTGCTTGAACATAATTTTACAACAATTTCATAATCATATTGAGGACGTTTTTCAAATTGAAGATAAACAACATTCTAAACTAAAATAAGCAAGTAATACCCGAAATAGTGATTAAAGTAGCAAAAACAAGTTCCTTGTTACTTGTGTCCCGCTTACACGAGGAACTTTTGATGGGTATCAAGGCATGTTTTACACTAGTTTTGTCTTTGTTTCAAATAAAGTGATCAAATTACACCAGAAACCACTAAGGAGCAAAGATATGTTTTTGACACAATATTTGATCATGAAAATGATACCCTCAAGATTCCTTGTGTAAGGGTGACACTAAAAATTCATTAAGCTTTTTTTTTTCAAATAAAATGAAAAAGGTAAGTTTTTGATATTTTTCACAAAGAAACCATTTTTTTTACTTTTTTTAAAAAAAAAAAAAATTTTAAGATACTGAATATAGGCAATCATCGCCCCCGACGTAATATTTAGCGGGACACCACTGGCTTCAGCAAAAACTAAACGGGTCACAATTTTTCCAGTTTTTGTTGTATTCTCACTAAATATTCATGCTAATTATTAAAACTAGATAAGCCACCATAATGCATTAAAAAAAAATACCACATTTTTTGTTTTTACGGATTCAAACTCTTATGTAAAGTTTTCACATTCGGTACGCATTTTCGGTACAAGGAACAGGCTTTCCTGAGATATGTTCCGCAAAGAATCCATCATTTGATTCGCAATTTATGCCTATGTTCAAAGTGGTTTGTACACTACAGTTATGAACATTTTTAGTAATTTTAACCCACCAAAATGCTCTAACCTCTAGGCAAAAATGACTTTAAATTAAAATTCACACAATTTTGTATTTTTTGCTTTTTATAATTTTTTGATTTTTTTTTTCCCTTCAAATTACAGTTTTCCAATTTGCAATAGAAAAATTCTTGTAATCTTTCAATGAAGATACAACACCACTATATAAAATGTGCAACGTACAATGAGCATAGATCTTCCATCTAGTACTCTTTCTTAACATTATGCCATGAAACAATCACTTCTGGTATTTTACAAGTGTGTGCCCTATTTAATAGAATTAACCCCATGGATGATCACCATGACTTGCACACATGATGATGGTATACTAACCTCATCCCCCCCACTACCCTTACTTATCAGAAGAAAGTTCATATTTTTCTCATTACCGACAGTGAAATTTAAAACCTTGGGGATATTTGAACAAACCTCCCCAAAGGACCACACTACTCTCTCACAACACGGTTCTATGACCAATTTGGTCACCAATTATACTATATGGCACCAATCAAACTCCAAATTTGTGTCATGTGTTTTTTGATGAGTTTCTTGCATGATTCTGGCAGTTTAAGGACAGCCCCTAGTTCTCCTCCGACAACCAGGGAATTACCCTATCAGAATAGACTGTAGAGAGGTCTTTTGTCATGGCTCATCTGCCCCTGCGTCTCTCAGAACGCAACAATGGGAGACTGATAGATTTTTCAAGGTCGCTACTGAGATTTGCACTTGGACCTTCTGGGCTCAGAGGCAAGACCTTAAGCCACTTCTGTGCCATGGTCTCCGCCCCTCCCTTAATTCTGAATTCTTAAAGCAGGGTTTGCTTTATGCCGCAAAAATGGTTTTTGTCAGAAACGGTTTTAAAAAACCTGGTTTAACCGGCATAAACTGGTTAAAACCGGCAAAAACTAGGAAATTTTGTAAGGTCGTCCTGCAAAGCATTTTAGGGTATGGCATACTAAATTAAATCCCCCTAAACCGTACATGTAAGATAGTCGTCAACATGTCTTGCATTATTATTTGTCCAATACTAAGAATACAAAAAAAGAGAAAACATTGTAAAAACTAGAATTCGCGGTTCTCGCCTTAGCGCTCGCTATATCAAAGAATAGAAGATAGATGTGGCCGCCCCCGACCTTGACCCGGCACGTGAAACGTTGATTACTATCAACATATGAGGATCGACATGGTGCACCTTGAACAAAAGTTTGGTTCCAATTGAACTTCAAGTTTTAAATTTAGATGAATTTTACCTTTTATGCCCATTTTCAACTTGAACCTCACATGACCTTTGAACCTCAACAATGCCCTTTGACCTCATCAAACATGAGGTATCCCATTGTGACTATGGAAAGAAGTTGTAGCCATTGAAGTTAAACTTTCAATGAGGTCAATTTAAAAACACTTTGTGACAACACATCCACACAAACAGCCACACACAAATCCACTAACATACACACACATAACACGCACAACGGATTGATAAGTTGTCCTGCCAGCTATACTGGCGGCCCACAATGAAAAGACAAATTAAATGAAAGTACACGTGACAATTTTTCAAAAACATTCTAAAGTTCTGCAGCACTCAAAATTCTAGCTATATGGATTTACAATTGCAGATTTCAATCTAAATGCGAATACTTGCTCTCTTGCTCCCATTATTCACAGATTTTATTTTCAAATTTAGCTAACAATTCAAATTTTGTTTTTGATTCATTTAAACAGTTTTGTAATTTATGCCACAGATCCCCAAAATTTAAGGTACATGTTCAATTTTCAGTCCATTTTTTCACTAAGGTTATTCAAGAGTGAAAGTATGGATTTAGTCAAACTGTTATATGTACTATATATGATATATAAAAAAGCCGAAGTACTGTTTATATTGTAATTTAACCACTTTTGTTCTGTAATTGGTATTCTGAATTCTACAAAGTTAATTAAAAGCCAACAAAGCTAATTTTGAAAATCAGTGGTGGAAAGCCTTTTTTAGGAACAAAATTGAGTTTTTGCAGTTTCGCCACAAAGAAGGTGGCATAAACCTTTGCGTTTTTAAACCGGTTTTCAAACCACGGCGGTGTTTAAACGCTTGGTTTGTACAGGCATACCATGCTTTAAAGGCACTATAGTGATTTGCCAAATCTGAAAAAAAAGTATCAAAAATCCGATTTTTGCCAATGTGTCTGTAACAAATAGCTATCCTAACATACCTGCAAATGACTAAGGTCAGAAAGCAACCATAGTAAAGAGAGAATCGGAATATTCTAGTCAATACAGTCCGTACGGACACGTCTTACTACACAAACTGAATGGAGATTATATCTTTGAACATTTACTGTTACTCCTTTTCCGTAAATGTTTCAGTTGCAAAAGATAAATGATAGGAATTCTACACACTTTATCCTGCACTTTAAGGCTATTCCTGCAATTCAAAATGTTTTCACTTTGAGTGAATCACTGACAGTGGCTTGAAATGAATTGGTTGGCAATTGCAACTATAACTGAGTTACTGGATCAATGCTTCCAGTTTGGTTGTTTCAGGTCTGCTCAAGTGATGACAAGAGCCAATGAGTGCTCTGTTCACAAAAGGTAAAGTTCCTATATACAGCAGTCACTTCACAGTTTTGAAATGTTTCATAAACTCTTACCAAGGTGCTCCTTTAAGAGACATGAGATTTTCCAGAAGAAGCGCCCCATTTTCTCGAACCCCGGCTTTTTAATATTTGGAATGCTCGCCAGTGAATGTATTAGATCAATCTGAAGTGAATAAGCCAAATACTCGTCTTATGTTTATAAGTTGATGATTTAGCTATTTCTCTCGTGCACAACAGGAAAGTCAAAGCATGGTTTTTATGGTGAAACGATTAAAATAGAAGGCAAGCTCAAAACAAGAGTTTGCGGTTTTCTTGTGCACCTGTTTGTCTAATAAAACTTTGACACGTTTTCGGTAGGTGGGTACAACTGATCCAGAAAATTTGAGAGAAATTTGTATCTAAAAAATCTCCTCTGTCACTTGTAAGGGTCATTTTAAAATCCTTTACATTACATATGAACAGTTCCTATATTTGAACCGTGCAAGGCTAATATGTTTCGTCGATTATGTTAAGTATCTAATATTAGATGGTTTGAGGGAGATCTGATACCAAGAATTATATTGTTATACAATGTATTAAAGGTTTCTTCTATGGTACTTGTCTGGGACCTTTTAGTAAGAAGTTGATGGTTATCAGTTTACAGCGGCACAAGCACATTTTCACAAAATAATGAAAGTTTATCATTATGCTCTTAAATGATAGTCTAGGCCATTGCGAAGAACAGAGATTATTTTACACCATAGAAAAATATCATACCCAAAAAAAGATAGGGAATTGATATGAGGATAAAGACATCCCAGGTAATTTTATAGGCCATCTTTTAAGTTTTCCATTACCTTAATCAACAGATGTTGTAAAAGCTTACAACATGCAAAAAATATTGATTTGAAAAAATCTAAAGTGAGCACTATTTTTCAAATGTTGCCAGTGTTCTCTTTAATATATTTTGTCCGATCCCTCCAGTGACACCTTAAGCAAAACTATGAATAGTCGCAAGAATTGAACCAAACTGCCAACATTTACATGCTTTTACAATGAGAGCGACAGCCACCACTGTTGACTCTGTTCTTTGACCTTAGCTTTTAATACCAATATTTGTTTCAAAATGTTAAACATTAAATATTAAACAGAATTGGTGAATTTAAACGTTATTGTAGATGTTATAATGGGAAGCATTGTTAATTTAGGCAATGTGTTCGTGTAGCAGTGCCATATAAAATTCATTTTGACTATTAAATTTATATGTCACTGTTGGTTGAACACTTAAAAGCGAAATTTTTATAAGATCAAATAATATATCATGAGAGGGCCTCCGGGGGAACGTGGTGCATTGATAAAAATGTTAATTTATAATATATATATCATGAGAGGGCAGCCGGGACTTGGGGTGCATTGAATAAAAAATGTTTAATTGTCTATAGGTTTGTTTTCCTTAACTGACACCATTTTGGGATCTTGGTCACTTCACCTGGTAAAGAGATATGTACGAATCATACATGACTTCATAAGTAAATTGTGCATCTTTAATACTATCTTGGGTTTGTGTATTAGTAAACTAAACCGTTTCTTTATCAAGCAACCTACATGGCCTGCGTATTGATATACAAGGTAACTAGAGTGAACACAAGTCAGTGATATTCTCTTTGGTCATGATCTGTCTTGATATATTCTGGCATTTCCCATTGCCCCCACAGGACATTGAGCAGCTGGTGGAGGTCCTTGGTAGGTATATGGAAAGGAGTAGGTGTGCAGAGCTCATCAATAGGTTGTGCACGAAAACGAGGTTCCCTGCCACTTTAAAAAAAAAAAGCAATATTGTCCCCAGAGGGCCCCTTGGACCAACACAAACCAAATGATGGTGGTGCTCACAGCCCAAGGAATGATAAACGTGGAGCCGGCAAGAGAGCAAGTACAGTACATACCAGTTGGAACAAATCACCGCAATGCCATTACTATACACAACAGGCCACTGCCATCTCAACAATACCACAATAGTCATACTACGAAAACTATTATTCATCATAACGTACAAGGGCCCGAATCACAACCACTCACTTGATCTCATCACTCATCACAACCACAACAAAGTTTAGGCTAAGCATCCAGTTTCAAAGGTAACTTCCTCATTCAGCGGAGCCCCCTCAACAACCAAAAACCATCCGCACAGGCCTTATGACTTCACATTCCCTCTTTTCACTAAGCGCCTCTGACTCGATCAAACACTCCAAGACCAACTCCCCTCATATGAGCGGAATCTGCCTCAAACACACCCAAACCATATGGAAAAATGAGTCCTGACGCTACTACTACTGCCCTTTTTCCCCCCAAAAAAAAACCGCCACCAAGGGGCGAAGATCATGGAGTGCAGCCTTGCCAAACCCCCCCCCCCCCCCCCCCCCCCCCCCCCCCGAGAGCAACAACTTGAGGGAGCCAACACCGGGAATGTGATGCCCTGTATGCCCACTAATTACTTTCTCCTAATTATAGTTATTATTAGCATTTTAAATCCATAATGCGTATGGCTATAAACCAACTAATCCCTTTTCCCAAGCCCCCCTTGCACGAACAGCCCAGACCGCCCCGAGGACCCCACGGACCTACCAACGGGTCGATATCCCTCTACCGAAACGAAGTGGCATACCAGCGCACAATGCACACAACCAACGAGACAAAAACGGATTCCCTATACCCCCCGCGGCATAGGGCGAAATGCGAAAAAGAGACACCAAGAAGTAACAGAACTAGAGGGGAAGGAGGGCCAGGAAAGCGCAGAGGAAGCCGAAAGGGCAGGGAAAATCATCACGAAAAGGATAAAAACGAAACTATGGGAAGAAGATGGGCCCCCTCACATACACCCTATACTTGACTATTATACTTGACCATTTATTTACCCTTTATTTATATTTTTTTACATCACGATATATTATTTTTTTTTTTTTTTAGGTATTCCATCTATTTTATTTTATCCTGGTACCCAGGACTCAACACCCATTATATTATACACCTATTTTTATTTATTTACCTATTTTTATGATTGATTTATTTATTTATTTTATTTCATTTTTTTTTATTTCTATTTTATTTATTTTTGTTTTTTTGGTGTGAATTAATTTAATTATTTATCTATTTATTTTATCCCAATAACCAAACCACACACCCTTATAATTATCATATTAACATTACTACATTGCTAACATATTATTCTCTTGAGTGAACCCAAGTGTAACGCTGACGGCCAAGCCCCCACTCCTTAAAGGCACAACATGATAGCAAGAAAAAATTTCACTCCAAACTTCCCTAACCTAACCTCTTCCGCTCGGCTTTGACACAAAACCACAAAGCCACTCCTATCCTCTGTACGGACTATCGCCAACCGGCCGTCGGTCTAACCGACTTCCACCAAGCAATCCCCGAGAAAGGGCCACTACGCTTACAGAATCTTTCAAACCCAGATAATTATTACTATTGACAGCTGCTACCCACCTCGCGAAAACTACGCCAACGAGGGCGGGCGAAGCCCGAGGGTGAGCAATATCTAAGTGGCGAAAGTTGTAGGTTTAATTTTACTCACTACTATTTCGTATCCCTACAGCTCTGCATTGAACTCTTATCTAAATTTTATTCCCCAGCACCAGTAGCAAAGTATGTACTTCTTGATTTTCTGGTAAAGAAAGTTTCCCATGTACAACCGAATGGACACTGAAATTCCCGTCGACTGAGCTAGTCTCGCATAGTCCACTAGAAGGACCGCAGCCTCGTTCCGCCCTGTGTCCATCCCCCTTTGACTCCTGCCACTACGCGCTCGGTGGCGGAAAAGGTCAGTGGAAACACGAGAGGGCCTTCTAGATGGACTACTTGGAACCAGCGTTAGTTAGCTGTGACGTCAGTGTTTGTTGAAATTCGCACTGGAAGATATTTTAGGGCTTTGAGAAGGAAATTGTATCGTTGGATTTGACATGAAAAAGATAAAAAAATCTGTGATAGATGGTGAGGGTATATTCGAAATCAGGATAGTCTCCAGGTATTTATAGAATTCCGATTCGAGGCAAATGCTTCAAAATACCCGGGGATGGGGGATAAAACTGCGATAAAAAAAAATCTCGCAGCCTATTCATTTGTACGGTAATGAAAAACTAAAGTTTGGAAGACA
This sequence comes from Ophioderma brevispina, assembly GCA_023653785.1. Taxonomy (NCBI): domain Eukaryota; kingdom Metazoa; phylum Echinodermata; class Ophiuroidea; order Amphilepidida; family Ophiodermatidae; genus Ophioderma; species Ophioderma brevispina. Next base: position 25,261 of record JAMKCH010048292.1, read on the forward strand.
CTTTTTCCAGCCGCGCGCGCGCGCTCGAGGGTGGTTATGAACGGCTAATTAATTACGGCATTTTCCCCACGTTATAAACAAATGACAAAGCTTCAAAACATGGTACGCACGCACAACGAGAAATGCCTGATTTGGGAATTCCCCGTGCAGATCTCTCCAGGGTTTGCACGAACGTGACGTCACCCCTGCGGGTTCGAGGAGAAGCTCATCCACAACCAACGTACCACTTTAGTCACCCTAATGCTCGCACACGGTCTGGATAAGGCGCTCACGCTAATGTTTGGGAATCGAATGTATATTCGAGATGGAAAGGGGGGGTTTGACTAGCAGTATGGGAGGAGAAAACGGAAATCTCTGCAAACAGACGCCCCCTAGCCAACCTAAACTGTTACGCAAAATAGGGAAACACTCACCAGGATAAGCTTCGGCCCCGCACCATGACAAGGCCCCAATGAATGCATGAAAAAAATTTGGGAAGTGAACCCGTTCTCTTTGCCAGGACTGGTGCACATACGGAAGTTACGCAACGGATTTTTGACCGGCAGAGCTGCACATCTTTAAATTGAAGTTATTTAGTTTAGCTCTTGGAAAACATGCACAAAAAACCCCTTCATAACCACCACCAGCACCAAAAGGTACGCACGGCCGTTCAGTGAAAAATCTTAAAAAACGACCGAAAGTGGTCTACACGCGGCTCATGGAACGAATCTGAACTCACCCGGGGGAGGCCAGCAGCGTGGCCTCCCGTTCACCATTCCACCCGCTACTCAGCTTGCAATGGCCCCGTGAAGAACACTCGGAAAAACTACGAGTTTTCTCCCCTCACAATGAGCTTCAGGACTCGGCTGTGCCCAGGGATGGCCATTCTTTCCAAGAGGAGCGAGAATTTAGGTTTTAATCATCAGAGATTCTGTCCAGCAGGGGTAATTCTTCTCGCAAAAGTAAGAGCAAAATTTTCACACCGTCACACTGGTCTGCTCTCTGCCGAAGAAGTGTCGAAGGCTGTCACCTTCGCGCCCGAAACCAAAACAACGCGATAGGGAAGCCTCATTGGCTATATGGTGCTGACATCACCTTGTGCCGCCACAGCGACTGGCACTGAAGGGCGACGATGCTGAAAAGGGCAGACACAAAGGACAATTTGGGAGACCTCCTGACCCCACCCCCAACCCCAAAGGGGGGACCCAAAACACGCCAGGGCGGGCCCAGTGTGGACAAAATCACATTTGGCCAGGACAAGTGGCAAAAAGTTGTTACATAGCACATTTTGAAGAGCGCCCCCAATTTTTAAAAGTTGTACACGTGGATTGGTAATGGCTAGTAAAAATTATACATATGAATGGTGAAGCTTGAAAATGTCTATGTTGTCGCAAACGCAAGGAATTTTGTAATTAGAATAAATTGTAGATCGTAGATCTCCGATAATAATTCAACGGCTGCTGGGAACGGCCTTACAATATGAAATAGCCGGAATAGCGCCATGTATGTGTCTACGATCATCCACTAATTGTGTTATTGGTTCAGGCAAGTCGAGTTAAAGATCTTTTCTTGAGGTGGCACTATTCATCATGACGGCCATAAATTAGCATTTCCAGATCTGCCGTTAAGTTCATTTGGGATTCTCCAATTTTAATTACAAAATCGCTTATCTTATCATAATATGCATTTTGAGCATTCTAGTAACAGGTGAGTTTTCTAGACAATCGACCAACATAACTGTGCAAAAATATCAAGTTTTGACATTGGGGGCTCTTCAAAAATTGTGCTGTTATTGCTTTAATTCCTCACATTAGCATAATGATTTCTCAACAGTTCCACTCGAGATATTTATGCAGTATTTAACCGTTATGAAAGCTATATGGTCTGACATTCTGTTGTGCTTCATTGGTCTATAATAAGGGAAAATAAAGCAGCTGGTATACAGAAGATGCAGTCGCAACATATCATTTGTCACCAAGATTGGGGAATAAGCGGGAAATGCCCATGATTTCCTGCTCAAGTACAATCAATCCAGACGTGAGGAACGTGGATGGCTCAATAGGAGTTGACCTGTTCACCTTATGAGTTGGGACTTGGGGTCTTTAGTTGCATGCTTTCTAATATAAATGATTTGAAGTCTTAACAGTTTACGCACCACAGTTGATTTCCCTTGGTTCTATATACTTCCAGATAAATTACATGATGGTCAATAAGGACGCTGGCTTGATGGTTAAATGACACTCATAGTCTTCGATAGACTCTTTGTTAATGTGCTTGCATTAGTCTGCAAAGCTATCTTATAAAGGACATCCATAGAAAGATGCAAGCTAAGATGTAGGCTACGAGGCCACGAGCAAAAGCTGCTCTGGGAAGTAACTATATTTCTTTCGAAATAATTTTCCCAAATTCTAGAATCAGTTTCCGTGTCTTCTCAGTCTAGTATAGACAAAATTTTCCACGTGACCAGCAGCCGACTTGTCACAATGAATTGAGAGCGCAATGCTCATTCTAATTTTTTGCCATGGAATATCATTGATCCCACGGGGATGAACTCATGATCATTGACTCTAGCAATAAACGGGGCATATTTATAATTAAAATCCGCTCGGATGCATAGGGACCAAACACCTTCGATTAAGTGTTTCAGTCTGTAACTGCAGGAGTCATGTAGTATCCATACCCTAGAGTTAAATTTCATTCTTTCAAATGCATTTTTGGTATTTATATATTTTGTGCTGTATTTATCATCATTTTTTAGATTGATATATTGCATTTTTGGTATTTTGTATTTATTTTGCTGCTGTATGTACATTCATTTTATATGATTGAATGTGAATGGATGGGCTGCTAATTTGAATGAAAATGACACACACACACTATAACAATTGTACCAATATGCTATTGTCCAGTCACTGTCTGAGTTACTAGTTGAAAGGTGAATTTCAGTCTACTTCATATAAAGCGTGAATGCTATATCAGTATAATGTCAAACCACGAGTGCATTTATTTGTGGATGAGATTGCATAGTTTCTTTGAAACATCATTATAGTTTCAAATGCCATGTATGCAATATTGTAATCTTTCACATTAGATTAAAATACTGCCCTGCATAGTACCAATGTGGCAAGCACAGAACAGCTGTGTTACCAAACAGCTGGTATCGCCGTGACAACTGTACACAATGCAGGCATATTATTAAATCTGTTATTAATTTCAGTCATGGTTTGAGTGAGTCTGATGAGAAATTCATGATTGTACTGTAAAAATAGCAGCCAACCCCAAAAAAATCTATTCAGTAACTATAGAACATCAGTTTGACAGTTTCCATATAAAGAGGGTTATGGAAACCAAATATAGCAACCCCTTTGGTAACATATACTGCATTCTCACAAAAAATTATGTTACAAAATTCAGGATTGATGTGATTTAAATTGAACAAGGCGGTTCTCGAAACACAAAGGTCCCCCGCCCGTCGCGATAGAAATGGAGGGAAATATAATTTTAAGGATGCACAGGAGAATTTTTTTTCTATGGAAATAAGTGGTCTCACACCATGAGGGCTGATGCCCATAGCAGTTGCAATTTGACGGTATTAAATGTGACGACTTGACATACAAATATTTGTAGTTATTTGACCTAGATGACCCTAAATGGACCTTGAAATGACCTTCACAATTTCGCGGTTTAGAAATGTTTACCACATCCACAAAGTTTAATGACCTACCCACTGTTGAGTTTGTTGCCCTGAAATACCCCCACGACCTGAAATGACATTCAAAATTTGCGGCAATGAATGCGTACTACACCCATCAGTGTTCATGACCATCCTACACATGGGTATGGATTTGACTTGGATAAACCCCACACGACTTTGAAATGACCATCAAAAGTTTTGGCACTGAATGTGACCACACCCACCAAGTTTTCATAATTCTACCACCAATTGACAAGGCTATAGCAATTTAATTCCATTGACCTTGGAAGACCCCGCATGACCTTGAAATGAATCAAAATTTTCGGCACTGCATTTTGGACCAACAACCACCAAGTTCATCATCCTGCACAATTGCCAGGCTTTACATAGCAATCTTAATCCCATTTTTGACCGCATTTGACCTTTGACCCATGCCACACCCCCACCTCCGAACGGTGCATCCCCCGTCCTACTTGGGTGACATCTATGGTGCCCAACGAATGGCAACCCAATACTTGGCTTAGATCAAGATATCATGTTACAAGGCTACATCTCTATTTTTGACCAAATTTAACCCTATTTTGACCATATTTGACTTTGAACCCATGCCCCATGACCCCACCCTCCGTCAATCTCTGCATCCCTGGTCTACTTGGGTGACATCTAAGGTGCGAAGATGGGCACCCACACCCTTGCTAGATCAAAATATATTGTGTGTTTTCCAGGCTTATAACATATATATCCTATTTTGGACCATATTTGACCTCTGACCCATGCCACATGGCCCGCCTCCGACCCTGCATCACCGTCTAGCCTGGTGACATCTATGGTGCGAAGATGGACCCCGTCACTTTGCTTACGATAAATAATTTGTGTTTACAAGGCTTATAAACAATAGATCCTATTTTTGACCATATTTGACCTCTGACCCATGCCACATGGCCCACCTCCGAAATAATCCACCGTCTACTTGGGTGACATCTATGGTGCGAAGATGGACACACGTACTTGCTTTAGATCGAAAGTATTTGTTTACAGGCGTATAACAATATACCTATTTTTGACCACATTTGAACCCTATTTTGACCATATTGGAACCTTTACCTATGTCCAATGAACCACTTTACAGCCCAGCCAACGCCTACTTGAGAAGATGCATCTATGTTTGCTGAAGATGACACCCACACTTGCTTGATCCAGAGATATTCTTGGGACACACACGCACACACACGGACGCAGGGCATTTCTATAGTCCCCCTTTGCCCAACAAAGTTGGCGGGGGGACAATTAGATCAAGATTAAATCCACAATTCAAATAATGTAAAAAATCAGGGTTTAAATCAACTTTTAGTTTCAATAATTGAAGGGGAAATACAGTTTAGAATTATTTTTGCTAGTTAGTTTAGAAGAGTTTGCACATTTTCAATGCAAATAAGCACTACAAATTTCAATTGTATACTCTCGAGCATTGATTTAAAGAGACAATGCACCTTGGAAACTAGTGCGGCCTCAAGATTTTCCAAAATTCGCTATTTTTGCATGGTCTGTAATTTTTTTATTACAAAGCCGCTCACCCGAAATGAAGTAAGACCTAATCAGCTTCCTTATGGTAAACAGACAGATTTTATAATTTACCGTCCCCGGCTGATGCTAATTCAGCGACGACGAAACTAGCGTTTAACACAAGAACACGACGCCCGTGCATTTTTCCCACGCTATGTACAATGTTTGATCATTCTAATAGGGCCTCGTGCAACAGATTCTAAATTATGTTAGAATGGCTTTTTTGTTTGGTCCTCCAATACCAAAGTCATGATAAAATACAATCCATGCCCTTGTTCAACCGCCATTTCAGTTTTATTTCTGTTCCTGCATGTTATTCCTTTGTATTCTATGCATGCTTGGGTTTTCTGGAGGCAGGTCTGCCAAGATAACCTATGGACCTGCCGTGCACGCGCCCTATAACCTTTGTGGTTTTAATATCATGAGTACGGAGTCCAATATTCAGTAATATACACATTGTTAGTAAAGTTATGGCAAAACTTAGAAGTTGGCCTACAAATTAACCTGGATGTCTTTATCCTCATATTATTTCCCTATCTGTTTTTGGGGTATTTATTTTGATGTGTCCAATATATCTCTGTTCCTTCCAATGGCCTAGACTATC
>JAMKCH010048293.1:0-11458 GCA_023653785.1 Ophioderma brevispina
TGCGTTCAGTGTCTGTATAAGTATACTCGGGTGCGTCCATGCTCTTCCATCTGAGTTGGAAGTCCCCGCCTACTGTCCTGCCTTTCATCTGGAGGTCTGTAACTCTTTTAGGGTCCAATAGCATGCTATAACTATGAGCTGCAGCGTATTCGTAATCTTCGGAAGCGGCGGCACTGTGGCGTGGAGTCGTCCTGTATATTGTGTTGGAGGTACTATATGGCAATGGTGGCGGTTGGTTATCCGAAGCAGATACTGGAGGAGCACCGGACTTCTCCTTGACTTATTACAGTACGCGCACCCTGGGCCAGGGGAGGTCCATTCAGTACAGTTGTATTTGGCTGTGAATTGCTCCTTGGGCGAAGTAATTTGGCGGTGGACCTGTTTGAGGGAGCACCTACGATCATCACAGTTTGAGCGCCGTTGGTTGTGGTTGTATCACATCGCTGATTTGCCTGGGGGCTTGTGTGTGTTGCAGTACCAATACTTGGTTTACTTGTGGTGAGGAGGGCCCTGCAAAATATCAAAATCAGAAATATTTTCGTTTATTTAGTAAAGCGAGTACACGTAGCAGTGGCGGCGCCACGGGGGGCAAAGGGGGCAAAGGTCGCAATGTTGACTAAATGGATCTTAAGAGAGCGCATTATTTCTCCAATGTATTAAGGCATCAATTTAAGCCTAGCTTTTACACATTGATTATAAAAATATAGAAACCAGAACATTATATATCTCAACGTCCCTTCACTGCATTTTAATGCACTTTTGGAAACAAATCGCGGAGAGCCCCCTGCCTGGGTAGGGGGATAATTGCTCCTTTTGTTTTCTACAAAGAAAAAAAAAGCTACCTCACTTTGCGGTGATCGTCGGAGTTTTCCTCTGGCGATTAGATGACACACCCACTCTCCGATTATGAGGCCATCAACTTCAGTGGCGTAGCCAGGGAGGGGCTCAGGGGGCGCTAGCCCCCCGTCAACTTTACAAATCGTGCAAAATCCAGCAATTTTGGACAACATTTAGCTCAGCCTCAGCCTCCCGTCAAATTACCAATCCGGCTACACCGCCTGTATTTAAGCTTGGCTTTATTTACCACAGTGCTTATATTGAGGACCAGGCTTCTATATAAGGAGGCCCGGGAAGGACGCATTCTGACACAACTGTTTACCTTACATACTGGGTTTTGAAGGTTCTTTAGGCAATGCGGTGAAGCATCAAACGCGTGAAGGAAAAAGCCTCGGTACATACATTTTGTCACAGACAAGTATTGCTTTGACATAGTTGTAGGTTTTATATTATAGTTTGATGAGCACCGTTGGGAATTCCCACTGAGATTATCAGCAATGCATAAGGGAAGTCGTGAAACAAGGCTTAAGTGAATGATTTGGAAGACTACATTATTTGGTTACGATGTGTGGCCACAGCTCAAAATAATCACGCTCACATCACAACTTACGTTACACGTATATCGAAGTGTTCCAACACTCACCACATATCAGGATTCACGCGCTCAAATCCCACCTTACGTGACACCGTATAGCGAAGTGTGCCACACTCACCACCATATCATAGAATGTCACGCTCCAATCCAACTACGTGACACCGTATGCCGGTGTGTCACACTTCACCACCATATCATAGAATGTCACGCTCAAATCATAACTTACGTGACACCGTATAGCGAAGTGTGCCACACCACCACCAATCATGGAATGTCACCGCTCAAATCATAACTTACGTGACAATCCCGTATGCGAAGTGTGTCACACTCACCACCATATCATGGAATGTCACGCTCAAATCCCAACTTACGTGACACCGTATAGCGAAGTGTGCCACAATCACCCCATATCATGGAAATGTCCCGCTCAAATCCCAACTTACGTTACACCGTTAGCGAAGTGTGCCACACTCACCCACATATCATGGAATGTTCACGCCAAAGCATAACTTACGTTACACGGTATAGCGAAGTTTCACCCATCACTCACACCCACCATACCTGGAATGCACGCTCAAATCCCCACTTACGTGACACCGTATCAGCGAAGTGTGTCAACACTCACCACATAAATCATGGATGTCACCGCCAAATCAATAACTTACGTGCCACCGTATAGTCGAAGTGTGGTCACACTCACACCCATATCATGAATGTCACGCTCAAATCCCAACTTACGTGACACCGTATAGCGAAGTTGCCACACTCACCACCATATCCATGGAAATGTCCACGCTCAAATCATAACTTACGTGACAACCGTATAAGCGAGTGTGCCACCTCACCACCATATCACTGGAAATTTCCACGTCAAATCATATATCGTGACACCGTACTAGCGAAGTGTGTCCCACTCACCACCATATCATGGAATGTCACGCTCAAATATCATATCTTACGTGACACCGTATAGCGAAGTGTGCCACACCCACCACCATATCATGGAATGTCACGCTCAAATCCTAACTTAAGTGAAACCGTATACTTACACTTGGTTTGTTTTCTCGACAACACAATATGCACGAAGTAATGCCTGCCGTGATTACAAGAGCCAGGGAACCACTGGCAATACCAACCCGATAGAGATGCGCAGTGCTGCGTTCATATCGTTGCTGTTTATCATCTCGTCAAAAATGTTATGAGTGGATTCGGTGACGGAGGTCAATTCGAGCGAGTATCATACATGTTATTGCTACGAAGATGTAGACGTACACAAGGCCATGAAACGTGAATACCTGCAGATGGGATAGAAGTTAAAATTAATATGATTAAGAAAGGTCTCTCTCTGTATATCTATCTTATTCCCCCGCCTCCTTCTCTGACCGTCCTTCTCAAGAATTATCCCATAACAAATAAAAATTAGACTTCAGGTCTAATGCAAATGAAACAATTAATGGAGAAAAAGACTGTTGGGAAATTGCTCTTAGATCTGACACACAAAAATACCCCTACAACAAACCAATTTTGCTTGTCAGATTTTCCTCTAAGGGACATGTTTATATACAGGGTGAGTCAAAAAAAACTTGACCCTGATTGTGTCCCCGCCATTTTGAATTTTTTAAATAATATATATCTAACATAAATATTGTGGTATTTGCGTAAGCTTATTTCTTATCTTTATGTGCTGCAAAAGATCATCCAATTTCCATCGGTAAGTATATGCAGCTACATCTTTCGAATCAAGAATCTGCAGTATAAATAACCTGATTTTCTTCTGGACACTGATTTCTTCGCTGAACGCTGTTTCATTTCATTTTAATGCGAATCCGTGAACAGAGCAGAAAACCGACTACTTGATTCAAACGACTGTAGCTCGGTCTATACATAACCGATGTGAATGATCTTTGCAGTAAATTAAAGATAATGAATCCAGCTTTCAGATGATACCAAATATGTTAGATATATGTTACTTAAAAATTCAAAATGGCGGACACAATCAGGGTCAAGTTGTTTTAGACTCCCCTGTACATGGCCTTTTTACGGCATGCGACTACATTCCAGAACATTACGTTAAATAACTTCACTTAGAACTGCATGTTTAGAAAATTTTTAAAAGTTTTGAAGACAGGAAACATTTAATTTGGCTCTGCCACAAACGTTGTTGCTTTTCAAAACACACGTTTGGCATAAACACACACTCCCTTTTTCCCAAAAATGATGTTGTCAGATAGAGTGGCACTTTACCGTATTCAAAGATCTAAAGTCAAGAAATTATCAATTTGCAACAACGATTTAATTTCTTTTCTTTATATTCATTGCGGCCTGAAGTAAATAAGCTAAAATATTAACTCGTAAGCAAACAAATAAACAAACAAGACAAATATGCAAACAATAAGATGAGATTCGTGTAAGCAACACCAGGTGAAATGTGAAGCAGATCGACACAAAGGAGAACGCTAGAATGGCTCAACGTGGTAAAATTATCCAGCTGGCATGGAACCACATTCATCAACAGATCAGCAAATTGGTAACAGCATGTGGTAAACGCTCATGATGTCTAGTGGCCGATGGAGGAAACCATCGACATTATTGCGTCTCACCCTGAATGACAAAACAAATAAGCTTTTATTTTATTTGAAACGACAATTCAACCATTACCTCTTTCTTTCATAAAAGAACAATATGCAAAGAATTTTGATACTGATGAATTTAAAGCTTACATCTCGTTGTTCATTTGTTTTCCTGCATTATTTTGTATCGTTTGTTTATTTGTTTGCCTATGCGTCAATGTTTTAAGCTTATTTACTTCAGACGGCAATGAATACAAAGGAAGGAAATTAAATTGTTGTAAATAGATGATTTCTTGACTTTAGACCTTTTGAATACGGTAAGGTGCCACTTTTTATGACAACATATTTTTTGGAAAAAGGAAGTGTTTGTTGATGCCAAAGGTGTTTTTTGAAAGCAACGACTTTTGTGGCAGAGCTAAATATGAGGGTATGCCGTGAAACTCAAGAGTAACGGTTGCCTTTCCAGAGGTCTATACTTTGAAATTTATTTCACGCTCTCCTGTAATGGGATTGAGCACTCCTAATTCCAAAGATAGTCATCTGTAAAAATACTGTTTACTGTGATATTATATTACGCCCCACTACTCGTAGTGGTTGAGCACTCTCGACTATTTGGGAAATACAGACCAATGCTGGAAATGCCTTTAGTCCTGACACCATAACTTGTATATGCGTACAGGTTTTTTGGTTAAGACACGACCATGAGACATCATCCGTCTGAAGATCGGATACTCAGTGATGTGCCATACTTACCAATTTGTTTCCACGTTTTGATAGGGTGATTCCTATTCCAAAAGCAGCGAGAAATGTACCCTGTGTAGTATATTAAAAGAACAACAAATACAACTTAATTAACACAGAAGTGTCTGGGGTCCGCGGGACCCAGGTTTGATTTCGTTTGCGATTTCTCAATAAGCAAAGAATATTTTAGGAGTTTTTGCTAGCTGTCGGATTTATGAAAAACGCTTTTCACGATACAAAAAAAAATTCATTCATTAGCAAAATTCGGTTGGGTCTCTAGCCCCCCCCCCCCCCCCCCAACCGAGCACCAACGGGAGTGGACAAAAATCGAGATATTTTACTAATTAAAATATTTAAGTAATTAAATCTTAGGATTTATTTGGTCAGATATGTACATTGGGAGACATCGACAATCACTTAATAATTGATAACACTTAAATTTTAATTTTGTCATCACCGTGTTCTTAACTGTTTAAGACTATCTGATATTTGATATTTTTTTTCAATTTTCTGATTTATCAAATCACTGATAGAACCTTTAACCATGAATAAAACAGAAGGTGCTACAATCACGAAATGCACAGAACACATTTCCACAGAATCTGCCTAGTAAATGAGAATAGGCTGGACTTTTATACGATTGACGGCTAAGAAAGTGAACAATGGAATTTAGTAGTTACAACCAATTGCTTTAACAGTAATGTACTTTAACTTACAATAACCGAAGTCCATATCGGTGAATATAGAGATGAGGCTTCGTGACGGCAAACTGTAATACTACATCCGATGTATAAAGCCAATAGAAAAATGCTAAAGACTAACAGAGCAATGCCGGGTCCAAGAAGAACTTTCGGCTTGTACGCCGCGGCCATGGTAACCAAATGGGGAACGTAAATGGATGGTCAACTTTCAATTCCTATACACACTACTTTCATAAACTTAGCTTTGCTTTCCAGAGTGGCCGGTTGTAGTGTGAATTGTTGAATACCTAATACATACGTCACATATCCTTTCTACTTTCTTAGTTTGGACCAAGTGACCCAGAACCACAAATACCGGTTCATTGAGTATTGAGTCAGAGAGGCACACACTATACCTCGAAGGCCGAATAAATGGCTGCCATAGGTATAGAAGTCCATGTTCTCTTACAAATAATAACAATCACTTCCCAAACGGATCCAAAACGTGTGCACTTTTGTCTTCAACTCTCTTGCTATAATTCCCAACTTTAATCTGCCACAAAGTGAAGTCCACTTTGGTCTTTAAATTTTGTGTTGAATTCTTACTGATCACAATTTGCGATTATACATGCTATATGTAAACATTTGAAAAGCAGCTTTATTACGGGCTACATTATAGTTAAGATGCCGTCCTTGGCATTGCCTTGCTTTATTACGGGATACATTATAGTTAAAGGTGCATGTTCCGATCGTCTTTGAAACCCCCCTGATTTACCCGGATGGTAGCATCGATTTTGATATCAGATGAAAGTCCGTATTTTTTCTCATTGAGCCCTCACTCAAATCCATTGCATTCCCAAGATATAAACAAAAAACCGCCGTTTTAGTGGTTAACCATCAATATTAGCACAGTATTGAATAGGGCTTTGCTACAAGCATTATTGCGTCTACCATCAAATCCGCAAGTTTGTTTCCCACGATACTTGATGGGGTGTATGTGCAAGTGCCAGGCTCTCATATCAAGTAGAGAACACAATACACATAAATCGGAACTAGCACCTTTAAGATGTCGTCCTTGGCATTGCCTTGCAAGTGAAGGCCACGGTATTAACGCAGCCCACACTGATATTTTGTCAGAACGTGCTAGGTAATAATACCGGGTGTTACGGCGGTCCGGAAATTGTATAGTATGTACCAATCTAAATTGGTACTGCGCGAGAGATTAACGCTATCAGTCCGTCATAGAGAATGTGTGCAAATGAACTTAAATCTCAAATATCTCCGGAAAACGGAGGGGTTCTATGGAAGTTTTGGCATCAGAGGGTCCGTTACTATGTTTTGTTTAAAATATGTATCGTAAATGGGTCTGAACCTATAGAACCTATTGAGAAAATTGAACGTTTTTGTCGGGTACTTCGGTACTCGCAGACACGGAAAAGTTAACACGCAATCTCTATGGGTGAATCCATTTTTCCCACAATGCCTTTCGGTATTATTCCAGTCTTGAGAATTTTCAAACACTACGCCAATTTTTTTTTTTTTTCAATTTTAGAAACAGGAATTACGTAATTACCGGACCGCCGTAACCGGGTGTCTCCAACAAAGACAACTCTCAAAGCGCCCTCTATTTCAATAAGAGAAAAGGAAAACCACAAAAATTAATATACATCTGAAAAGTGGATTTTGCTGGGTTTCCGACACCGAAAAAATCTTTCCAATAGGATACATGTTGATTGCGTTATAGCCGATAGAAAATTTGTACCACTCTTATTTTATCCACGGATTCTTACTGTTTTAGTTGTCTTCAGACAATACACATTCTCCAAGCACATTCTTTTTTAAAACCCGGGGGGGCACTTGTATTCAAAGGTGGATGCGTGAACAAGAAAACGCGTAAAAAGGGTCTCTTTTTTTCAACAGGCGATGTACGCGCGTACATTGATAAGGGTGTAAAAACAGAAAAATATGGAAAAAAAAGTATGTTTTTTTCGTAACCCTGAAATTGTGATGTACGCGAGATCAAAATCATCAAAAATATTAAAGCAAGCAAAGCCAAATAATAAGCAATGGAGGATCCAGGATTTGAAAAATGTCAAAATTACCGGGGGTATGAAAGGCTGTAACTGGTCCAAAATAGCTCAAAATGGGCTGATTTTGCAAGAATTTGCAGAATTACCGGGAGGCGCGCGCCCCCTCCGGCCCTCCCTGGATCCGCGCCTGATAAGGGTATATTATCAACACAATGCATTGTTGCTCACTTGTTTACGGTAGCAAAAACTGACCAAAAAGACTTGTTTATGGTGAGCAAAAACACAAAAATGCTTGTTTAGGGTATATTTTTAGTCGATGGAAATACTTGTTTAGGGTGCATTTCGGAAGTCCATGTTCACCTTTGAATACAACTCCCCCCCCCCGGGTTTTATTATTATTATTATTAGAAATTCCAAGATCTTACCTCATCCTCCTTTACTGCGCTCCTCTGCCCTGCACTTGGCTCCAAGATGAGGAAATATGTCATCGAACCGTCGCAGTCAGGTATCGTTTGCAAGCAGTACCGCCGAGAGGGGGTCAAAGGGGGTAATTGACCCCGGGCCCGGTGTCCTAGGTGGCCCGGGGTCCCAGGGGCCCGTAAAAAAGTCCAGCCCTTGCTGTTGTGACAAAATTCAGAGAGGGAGAGAAAGTGAGAAAGTGGGATGGAGAGCGAGCTAAAAAGAGAGAGCATTGACGGATACAGGGGGCCCGTCTCCCCCTCCTGCGACAATGATACCTACTTACGTTGAGAAAATACGAGTAACCCACGAAATTTACATTTTTTTCGCACTACGCACGGTTAATAAATTTAGTGCAGGGCCTCTCTTGGTTTGAGAAATTACACAAAAACAATTAAGATTTTGTTTGATAAAAAGGTTCATGAACTAAACCATTAGCTATATTTTACTTTTTTAAACCGTTTATCATACCTCTCATTAACAAGTGAAACACTTACAAATTTCTATTTGTTTCTATGAAGTTTTCAAGAGAAAATGTGTTTTGGAAAGTGAACATTGCAAGGCTTCCGCACTTGGCGCGGGAGGGGGTACCCCCTCCCGCACCCACCCCCTGGACCGTCTCCATAAACACAATATGAATAATTCAAACAAAACACCCACAACTTGCATCGATCAACTACATTATTCAGCTCCCACACCCCGCGATGGCCGCTTCGCATCCACTGTAACTTCAAAATCCCCCCCCCCCCCCACGGGGTTCTGGAAAACGAAATTGTAAAAGGGGGCCCGTAACTCCAAGGTTCCCCCGGGCCCGCAATTTCTCTCGGCGGCCCTGTTTGCAAGAACTTTTCCCAAACCGTGTTGTTGGAATTGGGCATGCCGTCGAGAGGCCGCCGAGATCCCCAAATTTGACTCCACTAGACTTCGCACTCTAGGGAACATTAAAGAGTGCCCAAGGACCACCAGAACTTGTCAGAACTTCGCAACAGTGACCGCTGCCTTTTCAAGCATTCAATGGACAAGAATGGTTCCTAAGTCGATTATTGAAAGGGAAAAGAGAGCACAAGCCTGTGTTCTTAGGAGCAGCCAAGTGGAGGGCAGCGCATAGAAGAAGAATGAGGTAAAGATATTGGAATTTATAATAATTGAAACTAACATTTTTGTTTGTTTTTTATTTCAATATAAACCTTCACGGAATAAAGGCAGTCGTGCGTATAATAGAAACAATCAATATCATGCGTAATTATGTAAACTGTGGTTATTAAAGGTGTTTGTTCCGATTTATGTCAATTGTGTTCTCTACTTGATATGAGAGCCTGGCACTTGCACGCATGCAGGGCCGCCGAGAGAAATTGCGGGCCCGGGGGAACCTTGGTAGTTACGGGCCCCCTTTTACCAACTTCGTTTTCCAGAACCCCATACGGGGGGATTTTGAAGTGGCTGCGAAGCGGCCATGAAGCGGCGGGGGGTGTGTGATCTGTATAATGTAGTTAATTATTCATATTGTGTTTATGGAGACGGCCCAGGGGGTGGGTGCGGGAGGGGGTGCCTTGCAATGTTCACTTTCCAAAACACATTTTCTCATGAAAATTTGATAGAAATAATTTGAAATTGGTATGTAGTCCACTTTATAATTCATGACCAACCGTTTTATAAAACAAAATCTTAATTGTTTTCGTGTAATTTCTCAAACCAAGAGACTAGGCCCTAAATTTATTAACCGCTCGTAGCGCGAAAAAAAATGGAAATTTAGTAGGTTACAGAATATTTTCTCAACGTAAGTTAGGCTTGGGTATCATTGTCGCTCGAATTTCTCTAACGAAGAGAGGCCCTAAATTTATTAACCGCGCGTAGCGCGAAAAAAAATGGAAATTTCGTGGGTTACATAGTATTTTCTCAAGGTAAGTAGGCCTAGGTATCATTGTCGCACGAGGGGGAAATGGGCCTCCTGTATCCGCCAATGCTCTCTCTTTCTCTCTCGCTCTCTCTCTCCATCCCTCTCTCTCACTTTCTCTCCCTCTCTGACTTTTGTCACAACCGCAAGGGCTGAACTTTTATTTTTTCCGGGCCCCTAGGAACCCGGGCCCCCTAGAACCCCGGGCCCGGGGTCAATTAAACAAACTTGCGGTTTTGATGGTAGAAGTAACTAGACCTGGGAACAGATCTAATTTACAAGACGGCCGTATTGGGAATGGATGGTGATCCCCTTAATGACCTCTTGAGGTGACTTGACCTTTGACCCCTGTAACTTCACCAATATGTCACAAATGTCATTAAATGTATTTTTACTTGTTAACAACGTTATGAGGAACGTTATCATTGAGTTTCAACTAAATCCAAGCATGTCAGGGATTTGACCTTTGCACCTCTATAACGTGACCCCTGGGTCACGATTAGGGTTAACTATTATTGTTCTGTATTTACGATATCACGAGGATTATTCCTGTCAAATTTCAGTTCAATCAGAGCTTGTTTGTAAATTTTAACCTTTGACCTTGAACTTTGACCTTTGGGGTCGAGACTATCATAGACCTCTTCTACTGTTAATGTTACATCACTGTAGTAATAACGGGCTTTATTTGTCCTCTATAGGCTGAGATAAATCCAATTTGGTCTTATTTTTAGCAATTTTGGCAAAATTGACCTTTGGACCCCTTAATGACCTTTGATCCCGGTATAAAAAAAACCTCGTACACACAACAAAAATGCATTGTTACAATGCAAACAAAAAAAATTTTCTATGCTTAGTTCTGGAGATAAAAATTCTTGAAATTATTTGCCTTAAAACCGGAAATGACCTTAAATTACCTTTGACCTCCAAAATAAAAATACTTTGCATACACCAGGTAACATGAATGCAAATCTGAAATTTAAGTCACTGTACTATGTTTGGGTTTTGAGATTAACATTTCTTAATATTTTGGAATATTTTTGGTTTTTGACCGGAAGTGACCCCTTAATGACCTTCGATCCTAAAACTGTGGACAACCCGAAGACCCTGCCTGGTAACAATACATGTGCTCTAATGAGGTCACTCTGTTACGTAATTTGTAAGGACAGCGATTTTTTTAATATTTTTCACAATTTTGACTTTCAAACCTGAAATGACCCCCTTAATGACCTTTGACTCCTTATCCCTGAACACCCTATATGAAGTAAGTGTCAGTGGTTCCTCTGAACCAGTTTAGTTGATATCGGCGTAATGCTGTAGAAGAAGATAATTTGTAACATTAAATTACATATTTGATGCCTGTGGCCAGGTCAAAGGTCAGACAGGGGTCAATGTCATGTGACATAAATGGTCCAAGTCAGCGGTCATTTGATGTAAGTCTGGTCACAATACGTCAAACAATGACTGAGCTAGACGCAGTTGAAGTTTTGAAAGGTGCGTTTCAACTAAATCCAAGCATGTCAGGGATTTGACCTTTGCACCTCTATAACGTGACCCCTGGGTCACGATTAGGGTTAACTATTATTGTTCTGTATTTACGATATCACGAGGATTATTCCTGTCAAATTTCAGTTCAATCAGAGCTTGTTTGTAAA
>JAMKCH010048294.1:0-10000 GCA_023653785.1 Ophioderma brevispina
AAGGCCCTGTTGGACAACAAGCACCTGCTGCATAACACTGTCAAAGAATCACACCAACTTGGTAGACAGAGACTGCACTCTCGCCGACCTTTCTGCCGACACGCTGCTAAACTCTCCAGTTCCCCTTTCAACATCCTATAGACATGGAATACTGCCTGGCTAGATACTCCAAAACCAGATCAACTCTCTATTACACCTAAGGCAGAACCACCACCTGGCAGCAATCTCCCACGCAAGGAATGGGTCACCTTAAACCGGATTCGCACAGGAGTCGGTCGCTTCAACAGCAATATACACCGATGGGCGCTGCCGTCGCCGGCCTGCCAATGTGGTTCTCCATCACAGACTGCGGATCACATTCTCAATGAGTGCCCTACCTTTCGCCCACCGGTGGACACAGATTTCTCAAACCCCAATCAATCAACAGTGAGTTGGCTCCAACGTTTACAACACATTTAGCTGCTGCCTCATACACAAGAAGAAGAAGAAGAATCCACATAACTTTTGACCACAATCTGTGTATACCTCATATGGGACAGTGCTTATACCGGCCACTCGGTGATCGTAGCATTTGATTTGCGGCGGGAAAACGAATGGATAAATTTTCAAAGAATGTCCCTTTAAAGACACTATCAGAGATCTTCTCGAAAGAATCAAAATATTTGAAATTTGCAGGAATAGCCTAAAATAAAGGATAAGTCTACATTTCAACATGATTGGGGCATTTTAAAAGTTTGACCCCTGTGTAAACTTAAATTGGCCCCTATTGAAAAAGTGACACCACAATTTGAGAGTACTACCTACCTAGCGTTGATATAGAGGGTCCATACTAACTACCAAAGGTGTCAAACCTTTTCTGTAGTGAGGGGTAAACGATAATGTTTGACCTGGGTCCTAGCTCCTCCACTAATAACCCCAAGATTTGAATTTGGCGGGCTATTTTGAAATCAATGATGCTCACACGTGCGTGTTATTTGTCAAAACGCCTTGAACACAGTTTAGTACTCAATGACTTTTGCATATAAACCATGGAATAACTTAAAATGACCCCACTTTTGAACACTCATTTGTCGACTTAGGAGAATTTGCTCAATTTCAATGTATTACTGACATATGTTGAATATCTTTTTCAAATGTACTGATTTAATTAAATGTTATTTTTCTCATTCTCATTTCAATATCACAAGAATTGAAACAAATTTGTACCATTTATTTCTCAAACTCATTATTTTTTAACATAAATTGGATAAATTGAACATTTTTTACCTTAATTTTGACCTTGTCTTAAGAGAATGAAGTTATTGATGGCATGGTCAAACCCATAAAGTGTTAATGTGAACCGGTCCTAATAATAATTATAAAAAAAAAAAAAAAAAAAAAAAATATCACAAAACGATTAACATATTTCCTAACAAACCACGGTGAACATGGAACGTCCTTTCAATAAAAACAGCATAAACATTAAACACATTTGTCCCTTCAAAACAATAACAATTCCTTCATATTCAATTCGTACGTACTTGTTAAAACGACGCACACACACCCAGCTGATATTCTACCAAACAGACCCGCACACACATCACCTATTCACCTATACCAAACACAGGCTGTTGGGCCGCACTTTTAATTGAGGGCTAAACAAAGTTGTAGTACGAGGGGTGGGTACGGAAGGTGAAAACTGAGGGCGCTAAACATCATTCAGATGCGAAGGGTAGAAGAGAATTATGCCAATTAAAATGTGTATTTTCTCTTTCAATATCACAAGAATTGAAACAAATTTGGACCAGTTTATTTCTCAAACTCATATTTTTTAACAGAATTGGATCAAATTGAACATTTTATTTGAATTTTGACTTATGTCTTAAGAGAATGAAGTTATTGATGGCATGGTCAAACCCATAAAGTGTTAATGTGAACCGGTCCTAATAATAATTATATACATGTCAGGTCATGAATTGAAGCACAAAATTGAGTAAAAGTGCCTGATTTGCAGCATACCTTGCTCAAAGAAACTATAGGTGCTCACAGCGCCACCGTGCGGCCAAGTCATTGCAAGCCGAAACAGACCTGGTTCGATACGCTCGAACTGTTAACAATGGACTACAGCTTTGCTTCCGATCTCTGTAAGGTATATTCGTCTCAGGGTAGGATACCTATACTTGTTACAGATATTCAAAAATCTGATTTTTTTAAATTATTTTCTGATTTAGTAAATCACTGATAGTACCTTTAATCGGCCCACAGGACCTCTCACCACAATCGGAGTACACCAATATGAACCTTGGGCCAGTGATTCTTCTGATCAAGTTTCGCTGCAATTAGCCCAAGCATTAGGAGCGTCCGTATCATGGATAAACGCGGCCCCGGATCAGCTTAGTCAGTTGAATAAATCCTGACACCACCACAAGCCATTACCGATGACTTGTGGATACGCTAAGAAGAAGCCCAAGCGTTTGGGCAGGAAATAGAAAAAAACAGTCAACAGTAACCAGACATTTTCATTGGGAGGAGAGGCGGGGGAACAATTTTAATTGGGGCGTCACACCCCTCATATGTATGATTAAGAAAGTCATAGTGTAATATTAAATTTGAATGAAATATTCCAGATGGGTTTGAAATGGTCAAATACATTGTAAATCGACTTAAATTTAGAAAAAATACAACACTTGTGTTCGAGAACCGCCTTGTTAGGAATATTGTCAACTAAATTCCATGCCAAATTTGGAGCTTTATAGTCTGCCCCGTCACTTTGATTATGCTATAGCGCCAGCAGCATTTAAAGAGACACTGGCACATTTGAAAAATAGTGCGCTTCAAGATTTGTGGTTTTAATATCAATGAGTACGAGTCTATGATATTCTATGTAATGTACACATTTGTTGATTAAAGTTATGGAAAACTTAAAAGTTAGCCTACAAATTACCTGGATGTCTTTTACCTCTTATCAACGTCCCTATCTGTTTTGAGTATGTTTTTTTTTATGTGTAAAATGTATCTCTATTCTTCCAATGGCCTAGGTTAGCATTTGAGAGCAAATTGAAGAAATTTCATATTTTGTGAAAATGTGCCAGTGCCGCTTTAAATATCGTTGAACATTTCTCAATGCCCGTTGCCTGTCACGGTATCAATGCGGGTATCCCACAATTTGAAAGATTTATTTTACATGTCTAATATTTTAAAAAAAATAAATGTTATACAATGATTTTAACAGATGTTCTTGATTGTAGGATACATTCATTGAAATTATCATGCCCATGGTGTAGATGAGCAATCAGCACGAACTATTTCTAAAAAGACTCAGAAACACACGCTAACGAGCGGTGGTAAAGTGAATTTAATGATGATTATGCATTTATGCAAAGGCACTCCTAATCACCAGCAACCTGTGCAGTAATGAATTCGTCAAACAGAAATGAAAACTGGTAATTAACCTTCAAAACATTATGTTCATATTTGATATAATTCAATACGTCCCCCCCAAAGGTTATTAATATGCAACCATTTGTGAAAAGAGGCCCTTTATTATGGGTTTATCAGAATCCCTCATTATTGGAATAGCACTGTAACAAGCAATTAACACTTAGTGTACAAGGGGGTTCTTATTGGGGGGGACCCGCAAACTCCATTTTTCCTAGTTTTTAGGCTAACGATAATACACATTTTTTGTATTGTGTAACTTTTGAAACCCCCCTCTTTGTCCGCCAACGGGAGTTTTCAGTAAAAAATATTAATAAACATATTCAGAATATTTTCCTGTTTAATATGTATATGTTCATGTAATTACACAATCCAATATATAAAATTCAGTAACCCTTTATATGCTGATAGGGATCCCTTTGACTTTCCATACCTCCCTCTTGCCACTGTACAAACCAATGGAAAATTACAAGACAATGCCACCTCCCAAAATATATCATTGTGTTTCAGTATGGGTATATTGGACCTTTTAACTCTCTTAAAAAAACTTTTTATTGCACATACCGTACATATTTTGTGGAAACAGCCGTTTCAATTTATTTTCTTTTTTCTGAATTTGAAATGTTTTGCCCCTATTTTAAGGTTTCTTAATGGAATTCAAGTTTTATTGCTAATTGCTTAATTGTCTTATGACCCTGCATGTTGGTATAAATTTCGTGCAAAATTCCTTGGAAAGTGGGAAGACCTTGTCCACGTAGGTGTTAAGAAGTGCCACAAAAATCATTGATTTCCAGATAGCTGTTTTTGGCTTTAATATGCCATTCTCAGAAGTTTTGATTATGTAACACAGGGCGTATTCAAGGATCATTATCTTTTTGTGGTGGTTTGCAATTTGTCTTTTAAACAACAATTTACGCCAATTCAATCCAGGTGCTAAAATTCACTTTTTATTGCTGATTTGGCGTTTGGTTTATGACCCTTCACATATCAATTTCATGCAACAATCTTTCAAGACGTGGTTTTTCTTGCGTCTCTGGACATCTATGGCAAGTATTTTTGCACAATTAAAGAGAAACCCTGGTTTTCAACCGAAAACCAGGTTTTGCTATTTGAAACAACCAGTTTTTCAATCTGAAAAGCAAGTGTTTTTTTGATAAACCAAACCAAGTTTATCGCCGATAAACTTGGTTTTCGATTGCAAAAACCTTGCTTATCAAATTTTTCCATCAAAAAACCAGGGTTTTTCGATTTGAAAAGCTAGTGTGCTTGATAACCTATTTATCGGTCAAAAGGAAGAACCTGTTTTTCGGTCACAATACTAGGTTTTTTTCCAAAACACCTAGCTTTCAAATTTTTAGAAACCTGGTTTCAAATCGAAAAGCATGTTTATCGATTCGAAAGCTAGTTTTTGATAAAACCTAGTTTATTAGTCGCGAACCTGGTTGTTCGATCGAACACCAGTCTTTTTTTTCAAAGCCTGCTTATAGAATTTTTGATAAACCTAGTTTTTCGATTTGAAAAACTAGGTTTTCGATTCGAAATGCGAGTGTTTATTATAACAAGTTATCGCTCGATAAACCTATTTTTCAAGCGAAAAACCAGTTTTTTCTCTTTCATTGTGCAAAATACTTGCCATAGACGCCTCTTGCGAGTGAAAACCCTTCGGTCACTAAGTGTCCAAACCCAAATTCATATTTGTGTGTCACAGTTTCTGTGGTCACTGTTACCATGCCAACCCTTAAAAAATTGCTATTTCTCACTTTGTGTACTTTTACGTTTTACAACAAACACCAAAAGAAGTTTGAGCCATTTCGTGTCCTTAAAGATCACGACAAAAATAAGTTAAATCGTACCGAATCTTCAGCATGCTAAAAATTACTGTTTTTCATGCATCTTGGCGCGTTTCCTAGAACAGGGAAACGAGAATATGGGCAAACATTAATGGTTGTCTTGATGACCTGTACCGATTTAGGTATTTTTACTAAATGTCACACCATGTGCGGTACATGATATAGGGAATAACTTCAAAATGTTATTGTCTACAACTATTTTTCTACTTTAGCCATTCACGGCTCTAGTGGGTGTTGCTGGTTACCATGGCCCCCAAAAAACCATTAAATAATGCTATTTCTCTGACAGTACCTATACTTTATGTGTTATTTGTTATACAAAGAACTTAAAATAACTTTTTTACCATTCTGTACTATCAAGGGCACTAAAATAATTGAATCGGTCCCGTACTCTTCAACATCTACAAATCACGATTTTTTAGCATTTTTGGGAAAAATTAGGTAAATTTTATTAGTCCCCCCCCATTTACTAAACGACAACATAAGTGGGTTTTCATTCACACGATCCCAAAACTGACCAGCATTGTTATCTTCGACAAGAAGCAAATTGGCTCAATCACCATTTATATTTTATGGATACATGTTTGATAAGGAACATACCAAGAATAGTTTTTGCCTCAAAAATGCCACTGATTACCTTAATGTCTAACTACCCAATTATACCAACTCTACAAAAGGATTTTTAAACTCACACAATCCTTTAACACTTTTTGTAATTTACTCAGGATAACAATTTTATAATACTTTTGGGGTTCAAATTTTTGGGACAAAAAATAAAAAAAATAAAAAAAATAAAAAAAATAAAAAATTTGCTCAAAATTTGACCTACATTTGCAGTAGTGAAAAATAAAAAACAGTGTATATCAAATCTTTGCCCTGATTTCGAAGTTTTTTATATCCAAACCCGAATGTATCTAGACAAGTTTGCTAACTAAAAAAACTTACTTTAAACTTTCCTAGTAGGTGAGTGCAGCTAGACCCCCAAAATCAGGGGCCGTCCCCGGACTTATCAATGCATACGGCTGGCGTACCTCTTACGTACTGCAATCGCTACCCCTCCGCCATTCAGTGTACGATCCTTCCTATAAACATTGTAGTTTTTAGTAAACCCTCATAAGTGGTATAGTTTTCTATCAATTGAGTCGCTGGTATGCAGATAAATCAGGTAATGTTCATCAGCAGCTGTGAATTGAGGAACCTTACCACGTAGACTCCCAGCATTAAAACTAAGCAAACGAAGACTATGATATTTTTGGCTTACGTTTTGCTGTTAAATATCAATGTTTTTGGTAGTGGTTTCGGGGTCCTGGTGCTACTAGACGAAGTTGCGAACAGACTTCTAACAGGCGTGATTACCACACGTTCTAGGTGTGAATGTCAGCTTCTGGACCGGACGATAACTCAATATCATGCAGAGGCTCGAACAAATTTTCATCACCGACATTTAGTTAAAAATTGTGTCACTATAGTTAAAATCACACAGGGGTCAAACGTGAAGATGACTCCAACTGTATAAGTCACAGTATTCAGCACTGGAAATACGCATCATTCCAATATGCGTCCAATTCTGGCATTTGTCACTTCCAGATCTTATATTATCACCAACTCCAGTCCACACTGTACAGGGAAACGGGGGCGGGGCTGCCAACCTAGGGCCAGATTGGATCTGAACATCACCACCCATGATGAGCAGGCATAAGTTTAATGGCAGTGATACTTTGGCAGATTGTGAAGCTAAGCATCATAAATGTTGTCACAAAAAACCCTCTATCCGTAACAAACGACGATTAACCTTCCGTGGCAGCAATCAGATAGGCCTTAATCTTATTCTCATTACCCTGGCGTTAAAAGCAGGTGACTGTTTTTGAAAAATTTCACATAAGTGGATAAATACTTTCTAGTCTATTGTCAGAAATGTCATGAAATAATGTAGTCGCCGAACGGATACCAATACTCAGGCTCAATCTTTTCGAGATCTACAAAAAGTCACCGAAATAGATGGAAAATGCAATAAACACAATGTGTTGGTAGCCGACTCCGGAGCAAGGAGAATATTGTTTTTTTGATATGACAGTTCCATCCTAATCAAGCTGACGGAGGACAGTGACAGTGAATCGGATCAGACGATGATGACTGATGTGTGAATTTTTTAACTCATACGTTACGATATAGCTATAGGCCTATGCATCATGTTTTTATTTCATGAAAAGTTTGGCAAATTTCGACCACATTACTTGTTTTGTGCTCAGTCCTAATTTTACTTGGACGCGGAGTCAAACCCTATTGTGATCGGATTATCATTATACTACCGATTTACACCTGAATGGATTCACCCTAGTCTATACATTGTCGCAGCCCAAAACTAGAGGGACGGGCATATGATGTTGGATCGACTATTAAGCAGAGTATGAGATCTTTGCTTTCGATCACCATTCTTGACTGTGTTGGGCGATGTGCGTTGTTTTTCTGTGAGTGGATCAGAATGAGCAGCGTTGGTAAGTCTGTGGGGTTGTAAACGTATCTCGTTCCGGCATTCTTTACTTCGGACATTGAACTCTCACGTAAACATCCTCTCAATACGCAGATCGCTAAAGTCGTCAGACGCAAGTCCCGCAACGCTAGCACACTTCAAGCAGACGAACTATACAGCAGTATCTTTCCGTCTCCGCCTCCCTGTGCATATCGCCGTGACAGAAATCTACGAGATGAACTAGTTAGCGCCACCATCCTTGGAAACAACCAACGCAAAACAGGTCTACCACCCTGTAACAGACCCAGATGCAAGACCTGTGACCATGTTGACTCGGCTGGCCTATGTTTTTTTTTTTTATTATCAGGACCTCGAGGAATGTAACTGTCCCAGAGGCTTTCACTTGCACCACCTCGATTTGGTTTAGTAGCCATTCGATGACACCAACTGTAATGTTATTTATTTCGGTGAGACCAAAAAACGTCGGATTTCCATTCGCCTCTAAAGCCCTGGCTCCGTCGCTCGACACTTTGCCACAAATCACAACAAGGGACAATCAGGATCTCAGGGTAAACCTTTGCACAGCCGAACAAAAGAGAAAAGAAGGAGAGCAACGCATTTCATACATACATAGACTTGAAGAAAACTCTCCAACCCGTGGAATAAATGCTACTTACGCATTCACCTTTAATTGTATTTTTTAGTCACCTAGAAGGTTGCGAATGCCGCTCCTGCAGCCGCACGCGCACTCATTCCCCCACTCGCTCTATTTGCGCCCTCCCGCTTTCCCCGGTTCTCTTCATAAACCATCACACATAACTAACCTGATGAGGGTTAAAGGTGCGTGTTCCGATGTCTTGTGACCCCCCCCCCTGATTTAACCGAAGTAGTATCGATTTTGATACCAGAGGAAAGGCCGTAGTTTTTAATTTTCGTCCTTGAAATTTGGAGTCCTCAAATCCATTTCTTCCAAGAGATAAAAAACCGCAGTTTTAGTGGTACACCATAATTATTACCACATTATTGATAGGCTATGAAGCATGCATGATTCGCTACATCAAAAACCGAAGTTTGTTTATCACGGTACTTGATGGGGTGATGTGCAATTGCCCGGCTCTCATATCGAGTAGAGAACACAATACACATAAATCGGAACAAGCACCTTTAAGCCCGAAAATTTCTTGTTAAGTTATCTCATTATTACGGCATTTTTTTTACTTAGGACATTGAACTCACTCACTCACTCTCTCATAATAATAATTTTTATTGACTTTTTTTTACTCCTGGTTACCTAAGGAACGATTTGAGCTATATTACATAAGATTTAGAGCAGTTCAAACATTTGACCCCTATAGTAACTTTACCCCTCTCCTGGGGCCCCACGCAGCAGCGGGTCTCCGGCAGACATTCATATTTACAAAAGTTATATTTTTCTCTTAATTTTCCCGTATTCAGATATTGGTATCTCGTTCGTTTGATCAAAACCTTCTGGGCTGCTGCTCTACTGCCGGATCAATATTGATGCACTCCCATGATTTTTTTTTAATAAACTAAGGAACAGAAGATGGGAAACGGCGTTTGTACATTTACTGGATCATATTTGATCCAATTGCCAATTGATTCTTTACTCTCGTTTAGTTTATAATTTTCCTCCAATCAGTGTGCATCAAATTATATATATATATATATATATATATATATATAAAGTTCGAAGGGCTACGTCGGCATGTATTGTAAAGTTACATAATCAAGTTGACCAAAGTCGGGTGTAGTCGCATGCCGTAAAAAAAAAAAAAAAAAAAAAAAAATATATATATATATATATATATATATATATATAAACTTGCAATCTGTGTAATGAGGAAAAGTACTTTATTATTCACAAACCTGAGATGTCTACACTGAACAAAAGGAATGAGTTAACAAGCACATGCCGCCATAGAAGAAAACACTTATCACTTATTGTATAATTTTAATATAATGTTATGATGGAGAAGATGGAGTGCACTCATTCACGGTTGACCTAAGTTGACCTTTGATCGAACCAGTGAAGAGTACAATGACAGAATCTCAAGTCCTTTTTCTAATCTGGAGGGCTTCCCTCACTTGGCGTGGGTACTCCCTGTCCTCCCTGTTCAAAATCTTGACATTGTCCCAATCAATGGAGTGATGCGTGTCCGTGGAGTGTTCTGAAACTGCGGATGGATTTCTGCTTGGTGCGGGTGATTTATGTTACTTTAACCGCTCTCCAAGTCCATCATAA
>JAMKCH010048295.1:0-58005 GCA_023653785.1 Ophioderma brevispina
ATTTTTTGCAAGTACTCAAAATATCACACCCTAAACACGTATTTTTCGAAGTGAAAAGCATACCCTTATTTTGAAATTTGACCGCTTTGATACCAAAAAAAATTGTACGCGCGTACATCGGGCTGAATATCAAAACACGACCCTAATTACGCGTTTTTGTACAAGAGCATGATATTCACTTTGGATGTATCACAAGTGCCCCCCCCGACGAAATCGCGGGCACACCGTGATATCCAAAGGTCATGTGAGTTGGGGGCCCATGGTTAGAGACCAACCAGAGTTTCCAACTTTTCTCTTCCCCTCTTCCCTTATACTTCATTTCCTCCGGGAGAGAGAGAGAAATAGATACTGCTTCTTAAAGATATAAGATAGGGGCCATATTTTCCTTACGTGCCCTGTATAATTAAAGTACGACCATGACATGGAGGAGTGTGAATTCACATTTGTCCCATTTTGCAGTGTGTTCTATGGGAAGGGCAAACGTAGGTGCATCCTACGGTCAATGGTACAACACAAAACACACCAAGGATCAAAAATGATACAAGAGGAGCAAAGTATACTCAACTTAAATGTAGGCGAACAAATAAGACAAATAAAACTAAGCAGAATGCACACCATTTTTATCATACAAGGAATATGAAAATAAGACAAAGAACCACAAAACTGACATGAAAAGTACGGCAACGTTCGATGGACCAAATGTAGTCATTGCCAAAAAAGCCTATCATTATAGAAGGAATGTCCATACTCTGACATACCTTACTGTATGGAGTGGGTTGTCGCAATTGAAATAGAGAAACAGATTTAATTATTTTATTATTTACTCATGCTTTAAAAAACACGGTCATAATGCACTGATTTTTCTCTTACTTTTTCTTCGTTCTTTCAAAAAAAAATTTGATCATCTGATTCAAGCCATAAGTATCCTGGATATAATATTAAGGACCAAAGATATTAGGACCAAATGGGTTTTAGACCAAATGGATATTAGACAGATTGGTATTAGACCAATGGCATATTAGACAGAGGGTATTAGCCCAATGGGCATAGACCAATCTGGTTTACGCTAGGATATTAGGGACGATATGTGTTTTAGACCAGATGAATATTAGACTACATGGATATTAGACTAAAGGTTTTTAAGCCTAAAGGTGATTAGACTAAGTGGTATATTCTAATTTGTTTGGGAGTTAGACAAAATGGCCATTAGACCAATTGGGATTAGACCTAAAAGGGCAAGTCACGCATAATCGTGTGCATTGCAGGACTGCAGCATCCAGTGCGTAACAACAGTGTTTGTAGAAATCAGTAGGACACAGCCCGTATGCCAGCCGGTCTGCCATATAGCCTGGTTTACCATAAGAACAAGAGAGGGCGTTACAGATGGTGCTAAAAAATAGGCCTATTTAAATGGGTAATTACACACCCTGCGCTAAAAAAAAGATTAAATTTATGTACATCAAATGAAAAGTTTTTACATTTCCTTTCATTTTTAACAAATCCACCTCTTATGGACGGGAATAACAAAAACGCAATCAAAAAAAATAAGAACAAAGTTAATGTTTCATTATACTTTACTGTCGGGGGACACAAATTGACACCCATTTTACCAGGGGTTGTGTATGCTTGTTTTGTAAGGTTATCCTGAAAGGGAAGATACTAGGGGGCATAAAGTTAACAAAAATGTGTGTCAAGTAAAATAGCAGAGAAAATCACCATGGTTGTCGCGTGGGCACCCTGGTTTATAAACTGGGTACTACTTAATGCAAAAGAGAAGAAAAGTCATCGATAACCCGAAAGTGACATCATGTGTCAAAACCTGTTGTAAATTTGAAGTTATTTCGATTTTTGAGGGATTAACAAGAGAACCAAACATGAAGTACAATAATCGGGTAGTGACGTGCTCGCATTTCGTTTTTATATAAGTGCATTAGGCGGATCTTCTTTATAATTCATCATATAATTGTCACGCTTAATTCAGATAATGACATCATAATTCAGTCTTTTGTGTATTATATATTTTTCGATTGATGAAGAGCAAGTAAATTATTGATGAAGGGGCGAGCAATTCTCAATACATTTTCTTAATATTTACAATTATACGATACGCCACCAACGAGGTTCCCATGACACCATTTTTTTTCTCGGATGGATATGCCGTTTTACACATCATTGTTACGAGAGCACACCAATAAATCACTCCGCATTTAGTGTAATGGTAGGAAGTTCCGGTAAAACGTACCATCGATTGTAACCAAATTGGTGTGGCATGGTTGATTGTAAAATGAATAGTGCAAACAATGTTTTATACTTGGAGTATCAAAAAATAAATAAAACTTGAATCTAAAAAAAAAAAAAAAAAATAGGCCTTTGGAAGTATTCTGTGCTTTGATACCGCTATGGGTTTCCGTGTAGGGTGGAAAAAGTGGTGGCGCTATTCACATCGAATTCTATCCTGTATCGGAATCAAATCACCATGATTAAAAAAAAAAATTGAAATATCTTCAATACATCAAATATGGTGCCATGTGGAGTTGAAATTTGAACATATTATAAGTTATTTTAGCGTGTATTTCAATTGGAGCATTATTTGGAGGTGTCCTTACAGGGTGAGTACAAAATTTTGTCCGCTATTTTGCATCTTTAAGTAACATATTTCTCAACATATGTGTTATTTCTTAGTTGATATGCGCGGTAGGACCCCACATACATGGGAATGAGACTAAATTTGAATAAATAACGTTGGGGGGGGGGGGAGGACACGATCTGCTCGATTTGGGCTTTGGGGATTTTCCAAACGGTAATTTGGGGAACTGCTACGTGCATTTACTATGGCAGTCTCGGTCCCAGTGACATTGCAAAATCATCTCTTAAAGGTGCAACGAGAGATTTCACACATCAGGTGTCCTAAAAAAATCGAAAGTACTGATTTGTGCCCTGCTGTAAAGCTTTCTATCAAAAATATCTCCATGTGAAAGGATTAAGACGGGAAATGTTTCTTTGATACAAAAATTGTGAAATTTCTAATTTCGTATAGGAGCAAATACGAAATTCAGGCTATGTTTTATATTGAAATTTAAACAAATCAAAATCACCTGTTTCCTCTCTTTTAAGACATTTCTGTAGCTAAATGAAGTGTAAGAAATCTATTGAGTGTCTAATTTATATTAATTACTATTATGACAGAATATTGGGGTGCCTCAAAATCTCTCGTTGTACCTTTAAACCTATGTTCAAAAGGTCTTAGTAATATCATGACAATTTAGGATAAAATTATCGACTTCAAAATCCGTCGGGGTTAGTGGATTAACCCCGCTGCAAAATAGTGTAATTTCCAATAACGGTCATTTAGATTTGAATATTCGTGACCATGCCTAGTCTTTAGTCAAGTCTGTGTGTAACCGTTCGATATGCGTAAGAGCGCCCTCCTACTGTTAATTTTAAATCGACTAGCCCCACCCGGAAGTTGATGCCGTTTTGAATTCGCTGTTGCTGTTAGGTTGCAGGTCCTACCCCCCCAACGTTCTAGCAGTCTAGGGATTTTTGAAATGGCACGAAAATTGAATATTCAAATGCATTATTCTCAAAATTTCTTCTACGAACTAAAAGTTCGCAGAACAAAATTTCATAAAATGATGTCTTCTCGCCTTATGGTAAAAATTGAAGCGGTTTTGGAGGAATCGATCAGGCAAATTGGGGCAAAATAATGCTGGTATAGGGAGTTTTCCCATAGAGCTTCACTGACAGGAGCTCGGCAACCTCCAAAACCCCAACTCTAGTATCCAACATTGTATGTCCTTCCCCCCTGTTTATTAAATTCTTACGTGCAATTTCTACGGCAGCCTCGGTCCCAGTGACATTACAACTATTCATGATTACTGGTTTTAATACATTATTTTAATGGCACTCCCATGCAGGGGCAGGGGCGGCGCCAGGGTAAAATCATAGGAGGGGCGAAACATCATGGGGGGCGAAAAAAACCTAAAAAAACCTAATTTTAACGCAATTTATTGCTTAAAACCCCTGAAGTTCCTGAATTCAGGGTTTTTTCGCCCCCTTGCCACCCCCTGGCGCCGCCCCTGGGCAGGGGGTCCTTAGGACCCGCACTAAATAAATAAAATACGGGTGTATTTTAATATTAATTCCGTACATTAACAATTATAGTAAAACGGAAGATGTTAGAATGATGACGTTGTCCTGATATTTCAGCTTTCAAATCCATTTCTTTCTCAAGATATAGATAAAAAACTACCGTTTTTAGTGGTTAACCATCAATATTAGCACAGTAGTGAATAGGGCGTTGCACTATGCATTATCGCGTCTAGCATCAAAACCGCAATTCAGTTTTCCACGGTACTTAATAGTCAGTGTGTACAAGTGTCAGGCTCTCATATCAAGTAGAGAACACGATAGACAAAAATCGGAACAAGCACCTTTAACTGAATCAAAAATAGATTACAGCAATTGCAAACCACAAACTGATATTAGCGCTTTGATGTGTGTCGGTCAGGGTTTCTCACAATCCGCTTCTTCTTTTGAAAAAAAGGCAAATAAAGATGTAATTTGTTAATAACATTTTCTCGTTAAATACACTATCAGTGATTCACTCGGAAGAGTCAAATATTTGAAATTTGCAGAAATACCTTAAACGTGAATTATAAATCTGTAGAATTCCCTTCAGTTACTTTTTCCAACTGAAGAATTGGAAGAAACGCAAGAAAACGGCTGTGTTCACAGATACGAATCTCCGTTCAATTACGTGTTGTAGTAAGTGTCCGTACGGACAGTAATGACTAAAATATCTGATTTTTTCTTTATTAGGCGGCTTCTGGTCTTATCATTTGCAGGGCATGTTAGGATACCTGTACTTGTTACAGACATGCAAAAATCTGATTTTTTCGGCTTTCTAATTTAGCAAATCACTGATAGTGCCTTTAATAATAATACCAAATATATTTATTACCAAAATTAGCAAATATAATTACCAAATATATTTCACTTTTTGACAAAAATAAATTAAAATTGTGCACTGCTAAAATGAGCATATTTTTGTTTTTATTTTTTTTGTGAGTGTATGTTTATGTATTTAGTTTGTTATTTAGTTATTGTTTTAATCATTAAACGTTACTATTTTTTGCTTATTTATTTTTTTTATTTATCATTATTTTTTCGATTTTTATTTTTTTTATTTGAATTTTGTTTGTTTATTGCTGTTTTTTTTGTTGTGTTGAATTTATTTATTTTTATTTTTTTCTAAATGTTACTTATTTTTTTTTTCTTCTCTTTTTAATTATTATTATTTTTCCTGAAATTTTCATCTAACTGCCACGTTATCTGTTGCTGCAAGCCATATTAACGCATCGGCGAAGTTCTTATTTCACCTACTAGGAGCGGTTTGCTGTTTGAAATGCGAGTGTCCCGCACTGCATCCGGTGTCATTGTAGATAGCGTCATCATTTTAACATGTTTTGCTTTTAATAAAATTGTAAATTTGGCCGAATTGACATGCTGGCATAATGTTAGAATACAATAGGGTATCAATTGACAACGCATAAACATTGGAAAACACACTTCATTTGTAATAAAACTTGCATTGCGAATCTCTTTCGCAGCGCGTTCGTGCAACCACAAAGTTGCATTTTTTTTTGACGAGGAGAGATTTCTTAGCTATTACTTTTGCTTAAAATGTTGGCATTTATCATTATACTAATTTTAAAGTGTGAGAATTCAAAGGATTAAAACATGAGTTAGCAAAATGGCAAACTGTTCTTACGTTGCCGGATAGTAAGAATCCAGAGTTGCTTTTGTATTTGGAGTATATGGCAGTTAAAACACGATACTGTGACGAGATATTACTATCAAGTACAAAACCGACCAATCTCATTATTATACTAGATGTTTAGATATGTTTACATGGCGTTGTTGAGTTAATAGCACTGAGACACCTATAATCTAGCGATGTTCAACAAGGGGTAAGGTTTCAGCATCATGATGTGAACAGGTCCAATACATTTCAGTTTTCCTTCCATTTCTCTCGCCGTCCAAGCTTTCTTTCTTCATTCCTCCGGTCCTCATCTGGGCCTTCGCTTCGTACTTTCCTGCACAACCATTTTTGTTTTACCCACTGAAATATTCATTACCTTGCCGAGATTGTACCTGAGACAATTATATGTAACGCGATAGGAGGGAAGAAGCCAGAGCATTGAGCAATGCCCTAGTATT
The DNA here is from genome assembly GCA_023653785.1 of Ophioderma brevispina. Taxonomy (NCBI): domain Eukaryota; kingdom Metazoa; phylum Echinodermata; class Ophiuroidea; order Amphilepidida; family Ophiodermatidae; genus Ophioderma; species Ophioderma brevispina. The sequence continues at coordinate 6,223 of JAMKCH010048295.1, forward strand.
ATTTTCTTTTACTCAGTCGTGACTTTTGCCAAATATGGAACTTGAGGTCTGTTGTTTCAATGCGAACCTGTACACGTAAAAAACCTTGCATGACATTGTGTCAGAAATCCAACGATTAAAAAGATGCATCCATCTAGGAATACAAATGAGCGATTCTCTTGGATTAGGTCAAGAAGTCAACATTTTCGATTTTATGGTCTTAAATTGAAAATTGGACTGTTTAATATTAGTTAGGACTATCACCAAATATGGAACCTGAGAACTTTAACGTTGAGTGTGTACCGCTACCTGCACAAAAAAAGGGATATCCAAGCGGTGTGGGACCTACAGCAAACAGAAAACGCATAAAATAAAGCGAACAATACTATCATCTCTTTGCACACAACCTAAATTGACAAAGCGTCATCAGTTTCAGGATATGGATGTGATTCGATCAGAGACGTGAACAAGTATGCACATTTTGCCTGAGTTTATGTGGGGTGACCGGGTAGCACATCATGAGGAGAATTACCATTTTGACATTTAAACAAATATTTAAAGATTCGAAATATTCGGATTTTGTTATCAATAATCTCAGTCCACGAACTTGAAATTGTATTTTACAACTTGTACTGGTTCCATATAGTTCTCTTTCTGTCATTATTTGTTTACTTTCATTTGTTCATACATTCGACATTTTCTCTTTTTCTATTGGTCTCTTTCTACATTGCTTGCATTCATTTAATTACCACCCTTTCAATTCCCCAGACGCCGTTAATGCTTAACCCAAAGTAGTATTGGGACGTATGGAAATAGGTCTAGCTTGAAAGCTGATTTCAAATACTTTTTTTGTAGATGGCAGACCAAAATTGGCTTCGTCTGAATCGTAGCATTGCATACGATTGAGAGATTGTAAAGCCGGTGATACTTTATCATGATGGTGGCGTGTAATGGTAATAACATAGTGCAGTGACTTTGTTTTAGGTTTTAAAGGCACTGGATCAATTGATGTTTGACCTATGTTACCTACGTACGATGAAGGGGTGGTTCATGGGACTTAGGGCTTTGGTGGGTACCACGGTTCCGAAAAGTGATCCTAACGGAACCAGTTGTTCAAAATGCAACTCTTGTTGGATTAATTTTCATATAAAATTGAATCCATCTGACTCCAATATACATTTTATCGGTGGAAAATATTTATAAATTTATGTATTGGAAGAAGAATTGATATAATTTTATGATTATTGTGTTTTCAGAATCTGTAATCACTTCAAGAGACAAAGGCAACCATTTTGAGAAATGAGGGTTCTTAGAACCTTATGCTCGATTCTTACTAATGACACTTCGGACCAATGAACCTTATGTTGAATTCGGACTAATGACCTATATCCTATATTCGGACTAACGACTCTTCGGACCAATGAACCTTATGCTCAATTCGGACTAATGAACCTTCGGACTAACGACCTTCCGGACTGATGACCCTTCGGAACAACGAACGGGAATCCTTTGAACACTGCTTTTTTCTTTTCTGTAAATTATTCAGTTAGAAAAATAGCTTACGAGAATCATAACGACTTATCCTCCAAATTTCAAAACATTTTGACTCATTCCGGTGGTTCTTTGATGGTGTGTGTGGAGAGTGAGCATTTGTTAGGCGAAATTCGGTTTCAACTACAAACGGTTAAATACTAAAATCATCTTGTAGGCCTTTAATATTGAAAGTATAGATTGGGTTAAAATTTCAATGACAGATGCCTACTACAAAACTCGAAAAGCAAAAGCTAATACACTATTCACGTCTTTGAATACGATCCAAACATTCAGACTTGTATTACATGTTTACGTATTTCCAAATGAGGCAAATGGCAGCCACATCATAAAAATTGTGCAATTTTAAAGATCCCTGAATATGTAGAATACAAGAGCAAAATGTATTTTGAAAGGGAGATCAAATTTGGATTCTTGACTTGGATAATTCATTGAGATACTGTACATACTGAAGTCACGAGCATACGCAGTCAATAAACAGAGCTCGGTACTTTAAGATGTTAATACTATTATGATGGTTTCATGAATATATATGTGATTAAGTGCTGAAGTATAATGGCTATTATGAACCATATTGTTTCATAAATGCCGGTCGTTAATTGCCGCTAATCGACGTTGATAATTTTTCTGATGGTGGTAATAACGATAAATTAATTGAATATATTTGGCAATCACAGTTCATATTCTGCTAATTCAACACAAGTGTTTAGGACTCAAGAAATGGAGTGCTGATACCAATCGCCCTTACAGTGATACGAGGACAGGTGATGGTGTGTCAGGATGGAAGTGAATTTTGCGTTCATCAATCGTGTCAATGAAAATACATAATTATGTAAGGTCCACAACGAGGATTTCGTGTGTGATTTTTTGTCGTCCTATTTTATTTATATTTGTACACTTGAATAAAAAATGTTAAATTTAAAAGTTTCATCTTAATTTATATTTTAACTATAATGATCGTCCTTGATTAAGTAATGTGGTCGACAACATTTGGAGACCTTTTTTGTTCATAACATCAAACGGAAACATTTCCCGGGCCTAAAATTTCACTGGGGTAATGAGACAAATGTTGCCCTTAAAGACTTCTCCAAAATAGTTTCGATCATGAGAAGGTATATTTTAACCTTTAAAATTATGTGTAATTGATAATAGGGATCCAGGTCCCGCCATTGGGTACACTTTTTAAAAATAAAACCCAATTGCCCATTTGATACAATATGGACCTATTATACATTAATACAATTTATTATATTGTACAGTTAACGCCGACAGTTGTACTAATTGCGATCAAACAGATTGGCTTTCTGCGTCTTAGGGAGAGCGCAGTTAGCATTTTTGGATCATTTTGCTTTTTGTTATTTTAATTTTTTAGTTTTAATTTATTTTTAATTTTTTCCGGTTCGAATCCAAGCCACGCGCATAGATTTTTTTTTTCAACACCTACGTGCGCTGCCATTCCATGGAAAGTTATAAATAATTTGCATTTTCCTACCTGGAGTCTAATTAGTCAAATTTTCCATATTTTTATTTTAAAGGGGAGAAACACCAAAACTTGTTTACGGGTATAATCTAATTGTCTAATATTTAATTATATAGTCTTAGAGAAAAATGGAAATCCCCAAAATTGCTGTTGTTTTTTACATGCATAGTTAAAAGAGAGAGAGAGAGAGAGATAGAGAGAGAGAAAAACTCTACTATAAAAAGCTGGTGATTTCCAGGTATGGTGCTCGTGTTTTTTAATTATTTTTTTAGTTATTGCCTCACATGATATTTAATTTTCAGCTGTTTTCTTTTTTATTTTAAGTTTGATGTTAAGTACTATCTCATGTTCACTTTTACAGTACATTTTGTATTATCATATGTGTTGTTAGGCTAAATAGTAATTACTCTCTATTTTGTAAAACGCGTTACCTTGTTTTGAGAAGGCGCTATATTAAATTCCGTTTGTATTGTATTGTAAAGGTATATGTTACATAAAGAAAAAATACTTAGAGAATCGAAGATGTTTATATGGCCTCCAGTTTTCTGATTAAACTTTTAAAAATATTATTTTTTCAATTTTATTTGAGAGATATTTCCTCACTGGAAAAATCCTTTGTTTACTATAAAAGGAGAGAAAAGGGATTCCCAAGAGTTGGTTTGCGCTAAGTGCACCCTGTTAGATTGCACAATAGGCGAAGTGGGAATTCACCAAGGATGCTAAACTTAGAAGCTTGTTTATGCTTTAAAAGATCAAACATTGCAAGATCTGGAATTCCCCCATAGAGTTATTATGTGAAGTGATTGTAATCCGGGTGATGAATTCTGATTGGTCATCTAGTGGTAAGGGTATGGGATGATGTAATGATATTTAGATCTATAGAAAGGGGAATCTTATCTGTTGAGTAGTTAAATACTATCACTGGAAGGACTCTCTGCCACCATCCACTACTAACAAGTAGCGAGCTAGAAGATAGCTTGTTTTACACTCTGCATTAAGGAGCAGAAATCAAGTACCTAGTGCCAGGAAATATATAATTCCATGTGAGCAGAGTGCTGTAATTTATTCTACTGTCATCTTTGAAGCAGAAAGTGCTGGGAATCACAATAGGATTCTAAATTATGGACAGATAGAATCGTGGTGATTATCTTGGACTGATATACTGTGGATTTAATGTTCCGGTTCGAGGGACTTAATTTAACCTTGTCGTCTTGAACTGGGGCTGTGACTAAAAGTTATCTTCAGGACTGAGAAGATTCCCATGGAATATACTACCTGAAGAATTAATTTATGTGAACTTTGCATACTTTCATTTTGGAGTTCTTCGTTGGTATGAGACATATCAAATCGTTGAACTGCCCGCCTTCAACATTAGGATAACGAGAAATCTTTATAAAGTAAATCTTAATTTGTGTATTATATGTGCTTTTTTGTTTTGGACATACCAAATTCTTGAATAACCAAATCAATAGAAGAGCATTAAAACGTTATTTATAATATAATTTAGATCATCTTGTGCACAAGGCTCATTTATTTGGTGTTTGTAAAGGTATTTCGGACCTTAGACGTCTACGAGTTGTCATAACAAAGACAATCACCTCGCAAAAGGCAGAATACTCTGAACCAGGTCAAAGTGAGAGGAAGAGATGAGAAAGAAATAGAAAATAACAAAAGGGAGCAAATGGAGCCTCTATACTTGAACCAAGGACCAAACAGATTACAACATAACACAGCAAACCCGGATAGGGTGCAACTGCGACATCGAGATGGCAAAATGGTAATGGATTACAGAAAGAAAGCAGGCCATTTCCCCCAGTTTTTTGAAAATAACAGAGAAGACGAAGTATTATGAAAGACCACCAAACAGTACAAGCCCAAACATATGCATAGGTCCTATGAATGACATTTTTACCTCCATAAGTTACACAGTGTACTTATTTGCGATATTGTTTTTTCTCAATTAGCCAAAGTGTATAGATACTGCATTGTTTTTCGTGGGGCGGTAGATTTGGTCAAGTTTTTGTATTAAATAGAATAATTAGGGTTAAATCATTGATTTGCCAAAAATACTAAAAGCTTTGTATTCCTACATCATGCCTTTTGGAAACCATTTTAACATGTTGACATTTCAAACTTAAAATTTGAATATTTAGTTTCTCAATAGGGTAATTTTTAAATAAATATGTCGCATAATTTTAAATGCTTCTAGATATGTTTTAGTATTTAGGTATTTAATTTAGTGTTTAGATATTTGCAATAGTGTTGCCTTTCTACATTTGTGCTATGAGGCTGGTGTTCTGTAAGGAGATCATTTATTTATATAGACCTGGGTTTAATCCAGGGTTAGTCCTACATGAGTGGACCATTTTTCCTTTCAAAATGCTGTGAAAGTTAAATGTAACGGGTGAGAAAATTCCTCATGGATGGAACGGCCCATCCCTGAGAAATTTTCTCACCCGTTAAAACACATTTTAGAGTATGTTGGAAGGAAAAAAGGTCCACTCTTGTAGGACTAACCATGGTTTAAACGCAGGACTAAAGTTAGACACTCTTTCAGAATACCAGCCTGAGTGTTTAAAAGTGTAACAAAAACCTAAACGTTTTGGATTTACAGTGTAGAACCATTTTGAACGAGAGCTCTATAGAGAGGACAAAGATGGTTCTAAGTCGATATTTTAAGAGTGTGCAAAAAGTACTCGCTAAACAGATTTATAATAATATTATAAAATTAAAATCAAATCAAAATATCCCTTACACTGTCGTATCCATTATGCCAGCACAGAATCACTGCGAGCCATATTTTCAACTCGACAGCATTTCAATAATTCTACTAAATATACCTTCATTATATATAAAACATCAACCACACTATCTTTTGAAAACTTTGGTTTTCATTAAAAATACGCCACTTATGCCCCTTACTGTTGAAGTACCGCAGCGATGGCAAAACGTCAATTTTATTAAATTTTCAGCGTGCCCACCCTTGGTACCAATCTGGAAGACAATATTTTAGGATTAAAGTCGATGTTATTTGGGAGCAGATAAAGGTTAGCCAATCCACAGTGTCTTCTGCCGCCGACTTTAATATTCCTGAACATATTTAAGTAACCTAAAAACGTTAAAAACGTGTGAGGATAGGTGAAATGTAAATTTATGCCTTAAAGGATGCACAGCGTGTCTGTTAAAGAATAGCACACATTAATTTAACAAAAACACCCGGTTTGTACAGAGTTATATTAATGATATAGGTATAAACTATTAAGCCTGAAATGTGTGCAGAAGATGATATACAATCGAAGACGAGTGCAAAAAGTGTTTAAGTCTAGTTTACGTCATATATATTTTCTATAGCCAACTTGCTTTCTTAATGTCAGACGAGAAATCAAATACGACAATCCAGTCAGGGTTTGTATGGGTTTATTCTATATAGCTAGCTCATCAGCGATGAATAGTACGTCTTTACAGGTGATCATTAATAAAACACAATGTTATTACAATATAAATTTAGGTGGAAATAATTTCATATTTTTAGGACAGTCTTCACTAGCTTTCGGCGTCATAGGTTATAACACATAAGTCTGTTTTTAATGGCTTCACAGATGCATTTTTGAAGTCGTCTGAAAAACTCTGGCACTAACCTAAGTCTAGACTTGTTTGGGTGCATAATTTGACATTTTTTAAAGGTTTATAGTACGGATGTTTCGATGCCATGCACGAGACATGTACATGTGCTTGGCATGTAGAATTCTTTTGTTCATTGATCTATCAAACAAAAGAATACCATGTTTCACGTACAAGTACACTTATCGCTTATGGTAATTTCCCTAGTGTGATTAACGGAACACCTAGGCAGCTGCTGGCGTGAAAGCAGATATAGCCGCGCCGGGAGCCACAATCCGGGCTCCATAGACGATAAACTAACGTTGCGTGAAGAGTCAACTGAATTGAGTGCCCTACTCTTTACCGTTGTAGCTGGACAATGAGTACGGTGGACTATAATTACTTCTACACCTGTGTTGAACCATTTGGTTGGCTAGTGTGGCTATTGTTCGCATATTCAGCTCTCCCTCTCTCTCCGAGTCTCTAGCTCACTCTGTCTAGAGTGAGGGATAGCAGCATTACATTATATGAACACCGACTTAAAACTCAGCTAACTGAGTCAGATGAAAATATTTAGGAAAGGTTCAACAATAAATGGATATTGCATTTCTAAAATTAAAAAAAGTGTGATTTACCTTGAGTTTCGAGTTTAAAAATTAACTGCTGGGATGATATTGTGTGATACCCATATAAAGTATAAAGAGGATATTAGAATTGACTATTTGACTAATAAATTGGAAAATATCTATCTTGTCCGTGTTGTTGATCGTCAAAAAGAACTCACATACAAAGTATGAAAGAACAGAAGAAAAGATCTTAGTACTTTTACTCATACATGATTCAGCTATGCATAAAAGCAGACAATTTTTTACGCAAGACTTTTATGCTCAAAATGCAGACAGTGTCTATAGTTTCTGGGAGTTCTAAGAGTGAAAACAAAGGGAAGCAGAAGCAGATAAACACATTTAAACGTTTAATACCTTGAAACACATCTTTCATTTAAAAAAAAAACATTTTCTAAACACAGACTGTCAAAAGTTGATGAGTTTCACAAGTTTTCACCTGTAAATAATTTGAACGCCGAACCGTTAGTTTTCAAAAGGCTAATGGTTAACATTTATAAAAAGCTGGTGTTAAAATTTAGAACAGAAGCAGGTGTTAAAAATTTTAACAGCCATGCTGTTCTAATTTTTAACATTCGGTATGCATCTTTTCCTGAATAGTAGGTTTAACCATGGACATTACGGCTAATGGGTTAGACATGGAATTAAGAAAAATACGTTTAAAGCAGTCGCTACATGATCTAATTTTATATAGATAGACGGTGGAAGCCCGAGGTGGAAGCTCGGAGGTGTGGTACGTCCCCCTAAAATCCCCGTTTCCCCTACATCACTCTGCATTTTAAAGCAAATCCTGTATCGTAACATTGAATTTAAGAGCTCAATCCCTTCTCAATTGCAGCTTCCACAGTTACTGGTTTTTAAGCTCAATATTTTATGCCAGGCGTCTAATCGGTTTTTAATATGTCTTTCAAGTGATTTCAAGTGACTTTATATACACAGAAGCTTGGCTGATTGTGTCGCTAAAGCACTTGATAGCTGCTTAAATATAAATAAGTACTGAAATTTGAACAAAATCAAAACAAATGCTTTTTCAAAGTTGCAATAATTTTCGTAACATACGATTTGAGCTTCCTTTTTGATATTAGTAAAAGCTTCTTTTTAAGAGTAGTAACTGACGCGAATAAGTCTTAATAATATACTTGTTTGTATCTGGGACGCAGTTTCCATAATGTTTGTGCAATTTGTGTGCATATTGGTGTGTGTACCTGTGTGGGTCTGTATGGTTGTTTGTGTGTTGTGTTAATTATGTGTATGGGTTCTGATGCGCCGCAGCGTCATGTGTGTGAACGTGTGTGAGGAGGTTCCATCTTTATTTGAAAGTATGCACATCGTTAAATAATAGGACAAATAAAATACTGAACAATACACCAACGCAGAATAGTTTATTTAATTAAAGTCTCGGCAATGGTTTGGCGCTTGGGTGCGATCTAGAACCACATATTGGTCAGAGACTGAAGAAATAAGTCTAGATGACGTCATTATTACTGACTACAAAACTCATGTGTTTGCCAGACTAAAAAGCTGGTCTAATGGAAGTAAATGTTTTAAAACTAGCATGGGTCGAACTTAGCAGGTAAATTGAAACTAGTCGAAGTAAACTGACTGATTATTTTAACTAATTTATTATAAATAAAAAAAAACATCAGATTTGTTACTTAAAGCCTATGTTTAAAAACTAAGCCCGATTCGCGAACAAAAGAAGCACGAAGTGCTCCATATAAAAAATAATCCAGGATACGTGTAGCTTTTTGAACTACAAGCACAACACATAACTTTTCTACCAAATACTTTTAATTTAAAGAGGCAGCTGTTTTGCCTAAATATAGATAAAACTGACCAAGTAATCTCGAGTAGTATAATAAATAAAACGTATCTTTACATAATAAACCAAATACGGGGTAGCCAGAATGCCAAAGCTTTCGTGACGACCAAGAACAGTTTTTTTTGTTTGGGTTAGACGACATTCTGTCTTTTTTCTTCACTTTCCTAATCCTAACGATGAGTAACATAAAACCGATTATTTTTTTCAATAATCATTTAAGATCTAGAATATATAGTTGTTATTTGTTATTTTAGTACAACTTCGTTCGTTCGTGCAAGTCCAAAATCACAGTCGAAGATCCGTCTTTAACAACCAGCTGATAGTTTCCTCATCCAGGTTGATCAGGCCTGAATTCCTCTTGGGGACCGTGTATACGCACAGTCATCTATGATTGCTAATGGTTTGTGGCTCTCTTCAACTCGCAGTTTGGTGAAGGATTCTACTCCGATTTTGAAGGAAGTTCTTTGTACCACCAACGCCAGTTCTGAGTCTGTTGAGGTTGACCCATGCTTCTATCAAGGTCACAGCCTTTGGGCTTGCTAGATGGGCTGTCCCAACTTGCTGTGTGAAAAATAAAGCACGATGTTCCGTGTGTGATCTACTGCTAGGTCACGTTTCGTCGTCACTAGCAAGTAGACTTTCTTAACACTAATATATCAAAGAGAATTTAATCTCAATAATATCAGTAGCATACCGAACAATGGAGCGAGGGAAATTTCTAAGTATCACAAGTTTTGTTTCCTAATGGCCACGTTAAATTTAAATTGTATATCTCTTTTCCATAAAATGTTTACAATTGTTTCAGTTTAGTTCGAAGGACTGTAACCAAAACAACAATACGTACTTAAGTCCATTTTGGCCCTCAGGTATCATTATGGTACAAACGAAGATAGAATAAAGATGAGACTCTCATTCAGTCCTTGGCATCCTGGATTTATCAGGACGATTGTAATGCCATTAAATTCTAAGGTTTCAGCTTAACTAGTCCAAATATCACACCTTACTGTGGAGTGTGGACGTTTTCGCTTTCGTCACTAGCAGTTCGACTTTCTAAAACACTAATGGTGAAGTGATCTTCTCTTGTTAACTTTTGTGACTGTGCTTAGTAACAAGGTTGTCAGGTGATTACTCAGAAGATCGTCAACAAGAATTGACAACAGATGATCGTCCACTTCACCATTAGTGCTGAGACGACGACATGTTAGTTGACGGAACATCCCCGTCACAGTGAGTGTGATATTTTGGACCTTAGGTGTTAAGTAATAAAACACCTTTACCATTTATATAGGAGGGACTAAGTTCTTATCATGAAACACTTACATGAAGAAAGTACACGAGGAGGGAACCTTGAACAGTCTGATGATGATAATCAGGAGGAGGTAGTAGGAGGCGGAAGATTATGTAAGTGATTAAGTGGGTTCCATTCCTATACGGCAATTAACTGCAAGCCAATTTCCGCTTATCTTTAGTTTTATTAAATTAAAAAAGTAAGACAAGTTATAAGAGAGAGAGAGGGAGTCGACAAAACCGCATTCATGTATTATCCACTTTCAAATGACATTATTGCGAGTAGTTATATCCCGCTACACTGCTCTCAGTGACAATAAGATTGCTTTCAATCGCCAGAGTCGAAGCAGTTTCATTGTCATGTGGCCAGATCACTAGAAGGTCTCCAATCTCCTCTTTCTCTCACTCTCGCTAACTCTCTTCTTCGTTCTCCTTTTTGCTTTTTGTCTCATTGATAATCTCTGTCTCTCTCTCCTGAATCTCCTGCAGACATAATACCTCATCGAATGACTATACAATCATGGATTTGCTAATCAGAAAAATCGAAAAAATCTCAAATCAAGATTTTCGCATTTCTGTAACAGGTATAAGTATACTAACATACCTAATTCTACAACTGAAAGCAACCTAATAGGAGTAAATAATAAACATTTTGTCATCACTCTCCGTTAGCACTGCCGTTTCTTTGTCTTCCTTTTTCTGATAAATTTCCAGTTGGGGGGGGCCACAAAAAAAAACTTAGATAAGATACCCGCCTGTTTTACTGGGAAACACACAAAAATCGCGTTTGTCGCCACTTTTGGTTCAGTTAAAACGGTGACAGAATTACTTAAACATAAATTATTCATATTTTAACAGCTTTGAAATTTTCAAAGGGATACCTTTATATAGAAACTTTAAAAGATACGAAAACAGTAGCGAATGTGCAAATTATCTTCATAAGTTTCCTGACTTTAAGATAAAGTGGTATAACATTCGACATACTGCTGCTTGTTAGAATGAGAAATGCATGATCGTATACACCACCTCCGTTATTTTATGAGGAGGAGAGTTTTTTTATGGTCTTGAAATATCATGACACTCAAAGTCCAATCACACCTTTGATCTATGTGCATTCAATTCAAATTTTAATTGACTTCAAATAATTAGTTAATTGCACAAAGATATTGGATATTATAAACAACCATTTCTTTTATTTGATTTTGATTATTTATTTATTTTGGGCTGCAATTAATATTCCTTCTTGCAATGATTTAAAGATACCAATTTTGTATTTTGTAAGGTTGTGTGCCAAGAAAACTAGACCTCTTTTGTTTACTTTAATTTGGTTCCTATTTCTCTTGCCCAGTTGCAATCTTTTGTGAGCTTCAAGAACAGCATGGCGCAGTACTCGAAAACAAATCTGGCTGAAATGAAAGTGGCCACAAAATCGATTTTGGTGTTTCGTACTAATTGATTATTCTCTTAATTGTCCAAAGCAAATAAAGATGCATAGACACTATGAAAGTACAGGCTTTGATCTTTAATATTAATGACCACGTTGGAATAACTACTTTGAATTTCATCGTTCCCATTTGTTTTTATTATTTTACCACTTTTTGAGACGGAATTAGTAACTTGTTTGGGTGCATTTTCTTTAGAAATAAATTGTTTAGAATGAAAGCGTACCATCGTTTTTTTTATTTGATAAATTCTAATATCCCCTGAAACTGTTAATTCCTGCATTTAACCTTATTAAATAGAAATAAACTTCGAAATAATCCAAGAATATACATGTATAATTACAGCATTATCGGCCCTATGTGATCTTAAATTGAAAATGACGCATGTGAATGACAAAATAACTTGCATTCTAGAGTCTCCGCAAGTGCGCATACCTAACTGTCCTGTAATGTTTGTAGACAATTGTTGTAGACAATGGGGTGGACTCGGCTTTTGTAATAATCAATTTTTTTTGATAACTTATGCATGAAGTACTGCTACGTTAACAATGGCTGATTGTCCATAGAGTAGGGTGGCAAAGTTGGTGTTCTTACTCCGAGGAAATTCGTTATGGAGAAAGTAGTTTCCATGTGGTAGTTTATCCCTACGATGACCGTAACCTTTACCGTCCATTGTGGTTGCATCCATACCTGTTACTTAGTGTACGTACAACGTACGCATATATGTTGTATTTGTGTATATATGTATGTGTGTGGTAGGTATATGTCTATGTCTGTCTATAATTGTGTGCTATGTGTGTATGTATGTATCTGTCATTCCATGGTCATTTTATATGTCCATGTAATAGTGGCGCATGTGACAGTGTGTTCTTTTGCCCTTCGGTCTTTGTTCCCTACCCTTAAATCGCGTCTTTATTAAGTTATTTTTTTTGTCTGGTTTTTATTTCCAGCATCCGATTTTTCATTTACCTATTCCTTGATGCTTTTATAATGCTCATCCTTGATGTTGTAATTTTTAAGTAGTTACCTTAAGTAAGGCCTCCACCTCCTAGTAGTTTCCAGTAAGTTCCCTACAGTCTTTTTTCTTTTCCAATGTTCATTAATATTTTTTCATCACATTGTATCTGTTCCTACTGTTGTATATAAATACACATTATTTCTTTGTAATCTTGCATTTGCTGAATAAAATTGATTTGATTTGATTTGTTCCTTAGGAATAAATGAATTTTATATCTCCTGCTCGCCCCCTGCCCTCCTCTCCTCACTTCAGTCTTCATCTCGCATTGCGTTTCAGTTCATTCAGGTGAAAACGGTGTCTCTGCCATGGCGTAACAATGGCGGGGGGGGGGGGGGGGGTAGGTGGGGCAGTTGCCCCTCTGACCGACTTTGGCGGGAAAATTTTGCAAAAATCTGCTAAATCCGCCGTTTTTTTAGAAGCCCTCTGAGAACCCCGGGAATTGGCCTTTTACCACAAAGAGGGAAATTTTCCCAAGACTGGGAATTTGCCCCCTCAGAGCGGGAAGGCCCGTTACGCCACTGTCTCTGCATAGCATATCAGTGTAGGTTAGTGGTCTGCTACTTCTACTTGACATGGGAATTCCCACAGAAGAAGGTCTGATATAATCTGATACCTGCCTAAAAAGCAATGCCCAGCATGCCCAGTGAAGTGTGGTCTCCTGTGTACCACTGTAGAGGTAGGTGTATTTGGTAGGAGATTTATCCAGAAGATCTTTGACTCGCATGAGTACCTACCTTTGCCATTTAAACGGTTTGGAACTCCATCATAGTATATGTTTCTGCACACATACTGTTATAGTATCCCCGTTTGTTATCAAATATATTTTATTTATCTATATATAAGTTTTGAGAAAAGATTCTAGCAGGAAAGGTGCCTTATTTCATTATGCAAGAGAATAACGGAAATCCCCTACTCTTTGGAGTCTTTTAAAGTTACAGACGCAACCGAGGTGGGGGGTTTCCAATGATTCATTAATGTGAGATCCAGTTGGATAAGGTGACGCCAATGTCTGTCTCAGCGATGGGAAAATTGGCTCTGTTGTATAAATAGTGCTGAGCTCACAAGACATCATATTCGCCAATATTTTTGATCTGCAGACTTCATAGATCTGAGCCTTATTCCATGATTTATTGTTATTTTGCTACCACATAAAACCTGTTAGTCTACGGTCATCTTTGAAGCCAAAAGAGCTGAGAATGAAGAAGATTCCACATTGTGTTCCTAAAGTGGACATTTGCGACAGACGGTATAGTGGAATATCATTTTGAAATTCCCATATAGGACCCTAGATATTTTAAGTCCTCTAACTAATTGATAGTTGAGCATTCGTTGCTCAACTATCATGCATGCTCTTTTCTTTGCTTTCGAAATCAGTCCTACGTTAGTGCCAGTCTTGCAGTTCAATACGCTTCGTCAGCAGGGTCTAGATTGGTCAAGTGCTTTTGATTGTGACGTCCAGATATTCTGGCTATTGTATATCTAGGACTCTTTGGAGCACTGGAGTCATAATAATTCCAGTTCTTGTTTTAACAAATATTTGCAAAAGACGAAAAGACAAAATATACTAGCAATTTATCCCAAGTAAAAAATAGGGCAAGGCAAATGTGTAATCCATTTTAGAGTCTAGAGGCTTTCTTTCTTTTCTTCGCAGTGTTTCTAGTTGATTCATGACTGGGTACGATGTCATCACCAATGCACTGCAAAGCCTTTGGTGGGTTTCAAAAGAATGCGATATGGTATGCTACGCTTTGCCATTTTGTATTGGGGATTGTATCGGTGTCAGCCGCTAAAAAGGGGCTAAAGCTGAATACAAGAAGGCAGAATGCATGATCTCAATGAAGAGGTAGATCCTCCACCTATCCCGCAAACATGGCACAACTCTCGTGGAAATGGATGTTGATTTTCTGGGATTCAACTTGATAGCAGGTAGGACGTCTTGACAAAACGGTAGCAAGAATAGAGTGCGACATACTTGATCTCAAATGGAAGTGTGGCATTACCACCACAACAATAAATTTCTTTTCAGAGCCTGGGTGGAAATCATACTCTATTACTTACTACATCTACTATCTGGTGTATAAACAAATGCTTCCAATCCGGTTAAATGGCACTTAAACCAGGTACTCATGCGAATTCAATACATAACCTGGAAGAAAACGTCCTACCACATACCTCCTGTCCTACAATTGGTTGCACAAAGGACAGCACAGCTAGCTGGGCAGTGCATTCGGGCTAAGGATCAGATTATATCAGAACTTTTTCATTGGGGACTTCCATGTCCAGGTCTCTTCTTCTTATCGTATCCAAACACAGTGGCTCTCAAATATGAATCAGCCAGAGGTGTGTACAATGCCTGGCCGCTTCACTGAAATTTGGCAAGGTCCTTGTCTGTGCACTGTTGCTCCATCATTGGGGCAGACCACGAGATGTTCCATGGTCTGTGGTGGCAGTCCGCATCACAGAGTAGTGTCCTGATCTGCTTCCAGGTAGCCCCACTTCTGCAAGGAAACCTTAGATCGGCCATGTCCAGGTAGAGGTAGCATACAACTAAACATACTCTGGTATACGCAGAGACACCAGTTTCACTTTGAATGGAGTGGGAACATTCAGAGCTGTCCCTTTGTGAGCACAAGAGTTAATTTCATTTTCAGAGCGAGTTGTCATTCTTTTATATTTAGAGAGTAAATTGCAGTAAATACCTGGTAAACGCATTAACCATTAGTGAATTGGATTATATGGTACAGTGACGGGCCACTGAGTCGAGGATACACAATATTCATCAGCTGATTTCTGCAAATTTTGTGCCTTTGAATGACTAGTTTTCTACCCTAATCGTGGTTGATTACATCCTCAGACAGTCTTGACATCATGAACGACATGGGACTCACCATCACACCCAAGCGTTCTAGATGTCACCAAAGTCAGCATCTCACAGACATTGACTCGCAGACGATCTAGGCTCTAACAGACGACTAAATATGGTGTTCAAGATCTACTAACATCACTTGAGAATGCTGCAGACAAATTCGGCCTATGGTCCATTTCTCTATCTCCATGCAGTGATGTCATAACCTTGACGCAGCCTTTACGCACGCGTCAAATATTCCGGCTTTGTGCGCGCGTGTAAAATGCCGTCGCTTTAAGCCAGCGCGTGCGTTTTCCTGGTGCGAACATCAAATCTCGCGCTGACGTCACTGCAAGGAGGTAGGGAAAAGGAGTATACATCTAAATGCTAAGAAGGCAGACCACCGTAATGGCCGTCAATGAGGAAGAGAATCATCAACCGATCTGCACTACAGGCGGTACTCCAACTCAAAGAGGTCAGGGACTTCAAGTACCCAAGGTCCTATGTTTCCCGACAGAAGAAGACTTCCTGTTCACGAAAGACACGCAATGAATGCTATGGAATAAACTACACCACAATGGCAATCTGGTATCTCCAATTCATATTCTTCAGAGCCTCGGTGTAGAGAACATCGTGTTATAGGGATCTGAAGCAAGAACTACAACCTACAGGACAGACTGGATGGCACTTACACCAGGCTCCTTATGCGAGTACAGAACATATCCTAAAGTGAGCACATGACTAAAGCACAGGATATATCCCTCCAATTTCACTTCTGTTGCCCAGCGCCGAGCACGCTTTGCTGGTCACTGTCATCGTGCGATTGATCAAGTAGTCCCAGACGTCACATGTTGGCGGTTACCATGCTCAAATGGGGGTCGTCGCCCCTTTAACTACATTGATGTGATTGTTGGAGACATCCAACAGGATCCATCTGGCATCCCCAACTTAATGACATTGGAGCTGCATTGTGAACAGCATCTCGGCTGCTGCCACTAGATAGATTTCTAACCCTAAGCACAACCATTGTGTTCAATATGTTAACGAAATTGGAAAACAGTATAAGCTTAGGCTGGACTTAAATATTTCCTTACTAATGTTCCTAGTTAATCACGTTATGGTAACCTCTTATTTCGACTGATAGAATAGGTGAGAGTACAGAAAAACGGTCAGTGACAATACTTGGTAAGCCTATTCATGTCGCCAGTGATCTGCTGATGTTGCAATTAAATTTCTAACCCCTCTTTGGCAGGTGAAGTTTATTTTGTTTACATTGTTACATTTGTTTATTTTTGTTTGTTTGCTCAACAAATGGTTTATTTTACTAAATCATTGTCTTTTATGAAAGCTACAACATAGGAGTATCATTTAAATTCACTTCTCTTTTACGGTTGATTTAAAGAACTACATTTTCAAGTACTGGCATTTTCTGTGTATGGGTCTAGGGTTTTTTGGGTTCCGTATGAGGTCATATGCCATTTTGAAAAGTGTCATTTCCCAACCAGAGTGCAAAATGGAATTATTTTAACAAGCTCTATGGTTTCACACTGAGTTGGATGATTATAATATTCAGATATTTGCAATAAAAAAGAAGAAGAAGAAAAAAAAGGAAAAAAAGAATGAGTACTGGTATTGTGAGCTACCTGAAATAATTGTGTTTTATATCTGGTGTCTGACAGCAAACTATTTGTGTCACATCAGAGGTAAATGAATCCCATCACAATTTTGGTACAATTCGTCTATATTTGGATCTTATTCAATTGGTTTTGTGTCAATTCTTGATTGGTTATGATCACAGCGAGGGCAATCATACAACAGTTTAATAAAGTCGGCGCCAATAAATTCATGGAAAAAATCCTCTCTTTATTTGGTGAAAATTTGTTTAATTTAAATACATTGGGGTTATTGAAGCCACTGGTTCCTACATTGCCTAGAAAAACGCACTCATTTTTTCCCTGACAAATGGCGTGCTTAACTTTCCTGAGTATACGATTGTTGATTGCCTTATCACTGTCGCCGTCTCTTTTTTCTTCCGTTTTGATTATTATTGCTTACTATATATACCTTTGTAATTATAACTCTTTTGTTGTATTAATGTGGAATGATAAGCAATAAAATACTTGTTATATGTCTGTCTGTATGTATGTATTTATTTGACACCTCTAATCATCGCAACCCTACTCGCAATTGTAGAATTAGCTTGGATTTGCCTAAAATGGCTGCAAATTTCAGCTACATATCATTGTTAGGGTTCTGCTTAAAGGAGCATATGTAAATCACTCTATTTAAAATTTTCAGGCCGAAAACATCTCTTTCTGCAGGGAAAAATTGCCGGTGCTTCTATTCAAATAGTCCGTGGTGGGCGGTGAATTTGTCGGGTGCCGAATTTCTCACTGGGATGCTGGTCAAACCCTTGTTAATTTCCATGCTTGGCAGACTGATAGTTATCAAGATTTTCTGAGAAAACCTAACATTTAGGGTACCAGTCGCATGATAGCGAAGAAATGAGAGTTTCTTGATGGCATGTTTGTACAGAAAGTATATGGCAGTTTAATTAGAGGTAATGAACCTGCAAGCGACCACAACAAACCGTGCAGTATAGATTATGTGACCTGCCACAATAATCAAATCATAGCTGATAACAGCAAAACTGTACCAATAACCCTATCCCGTACTTTCAACATAAACTTGTAATAAAGGTCCTTGAATACCCTGCAAAAAATAAATGAGCAGCTATCTATCTGCTATATAGCAGATAGGTAGCTGCTTATTGAATTTTGGGCCTAACAGGAACTAGCAGCTAGCTGCTAGGTTCTTGCTAGTATAACAGCATGGTAGCGCTAGCTGCTACATTCTTGCTATTATACGTCCTGGTTAGCAGGCACTAGTCTACATACACCTAACCCCAGGACGTATCAGCAAACTGATCTTAAAAATTATACCTAACAGGAATATATCAGCAAACTTAGTCAACAAAAAAAGCTAGCATGAAGAATACACGCAAACTTAAGTCTACAAATTCACCTAACAGGAGACTAGCATTCAAACTAATACACACTAGCAGAAACCTAGCAGCAAAACGTTTGCTCCAGTTCAAATCACATTGAGTTCAAATATGGTGGCTGCATGCTTGGCAGTGTTGTGGGGGTTTGGTCCTGCTAATTCAAATTTACCCTACCATAGGTTACAGGGGTAAAATCGACAGAATGTTGTGTTTGTCATCATGAACACGAGATTGCAGAGGATGCTCATATCTGACTGATCTTTTTTGCAAGGTTTGTTGGCATAGTGCGTGGAGCGGGTGGGCAGTATTTATGCAGTCGGTAATAAGCTTAGTTTTAACCTATAGCAACTAGAGCGGGTGCGGGGTAATTTGACAAACTTGTTTATCATGGTTGATGCATAAAGTCTTAAAGACATCGGGGGCTGTTTATGCTATGTATGAATCACCCATAGAGTATGTTTTTTTTTTTAAATTAGCTTTATAGCCTATGACTGTGTGTCACAGAACTTAATGCAGAGGTGAGAGAGAAAATTAGAGCATGTCTATTGGCTGGTATTGTTATGCTTGTAGGCTATGTAGCCGATGAAAATGACGGGGAGGCATTTTCTTGATCACAATATTTTAAAACTTAGGAGCTAGGGTAGGCATGGGCCCATAATCGGTGCAGACATTCGCAATCTGCCCATGTCATGAGGTTGGCACAACGTAAAGCCTACATGTATTCATGTCACATACGTCAGAGACAGCAAAAAAGCAACCGTGAGCACCGCAAAGCCTATAGTCAAAACTTATTCCAATGTAGCTTGAAGCCATGAATGGTCCACGTCTATAGGTTGATACAAGCTTGAAAATAAATTCAGGAGAAATATGGAAGTGATGGAATGTTCATTGCCGGATTGTCCAATAAATGGCCCTTTTTCAGACTCCTTTTGCCTTTGACAGAATAATTTTGCCTTGATCGGGACATTTATTTTGCACCTTCGGGAACTTTGCCCCCGCGGAACCCCCAAGCTGGCAACCAAATCTCGCGCCTGATTGGTTATTAGCCTCAAATTTCACTAGGGTAATGAGAAAAATAGATGCACTTTCATCTGATACCCCAATCTCCATTTTTGATGGAGTAAAGTTGAGAGGGGGCAAGGTTGTCGATGGGTCACCCATACACCCAACTTTAATTCAATTAGCCTGCTTTGAGCGGGATTTTGAACTCTTTTCTATCTAAAACAATTTTTTAAAGTCCTTAAGTTTATTTAGCAAAATTAGGCAGGCAATTTGTAACCTTGCATATTTGGCATATGGGGGGGGGGGGGGTTTAATAATTGTCACCTTTAAATTTTTCATGTAATATACAGTTAAATGTGCATTAAAAGTTAGTTATGACCAACAAATGATTACTTAGATGAAAAAATTCATTCAGACAATCTTGAAGTAATGTTGGAACATTTGAACGTTTTTTCGAAAAAAAATACAGTTCCCCATCTCTCCCAACCAATAAAGCATGCAGTCTTGTTAATTTTCCCCAGCATTGATTGATTGGGTTGGGAATTGAAGTGGAGCAATTTGGGATTTCAATTCAGTGAAAACAGGTTTGTAGTTTCTGGAAATCTGGCCCGGGTAAGCACGCGCAACGTATGGTGGTGATCAGTGTTCCTACTACTTTTCCATGATTATCTTTAGCCGTTATATCCGCCATATAACCATAGGAGCTAGCCGCTATAAATTGCTAGCGGCTAGGAAACCTAGCCGCTATTAGCTGCTACCACTAATTTGCATGTCATTTAGTCAACAGCTATCTAGCCGCTACACCCACCTCATAACCATAACAAGCTAGCCGCTAGCTAGCAGAAAATTGCTAGCGCCTGGCTGCAGGAAAACTATAGCCGCTACCTAACCGCTACCAACTATTTGCATGTCATTTAGTCTACCGCTACTAGCCGCTACTCCGCCTCATATAACATAGCTAGCAGCTAGCCGCTAGCTAGCGGAAAATTTGCTAGCGGCTTGCTAGCATCAACTAGCCGCTACGTAGCTGCTACCACCTATTGCATTCATTTAGTCTACCGCTAGCTAGCCGCTATATCCGCCCAAAACTAGAGCTGGTATTCTAGCGGATATGGCTAGCAATCTAGGTATCTCTAGTACCTTGTTTTTCGATTGGGAATGCAACTGATTTTGCTACCATACGCTCAATTGGACCCCTGTTAGTAGGTCACGTGTGTGGATACTATCTATAATTATTAGCAATTCATCTTTCTTTTCTGAGTTAAAAACTAATCCCACGATAACCTTTTGAAATTATCCAGATTGACGTGCTGACGTGCTCATCTTCAAAGTACAATCCGTCCTATATTGGACGTATTCGATAGGTTTTGTTTCCAATTCTTGATTGCTTATGATGACCGTGAGGGCAACATACCGCAAAGCAATAAAGTCGGCGCCAATATTTAAATGTGGAAAAAAATCCCCTTCTTTGTTTAGTGTTATACATTGAGTTTAGTGCTGGCCACTGGTTCCTATACATTGCCTGAAAAAAACACCTCGTTTTTTTTTCTGACAATGGCGTGCTTTACTTTCCTGAGTATGCGATTGTTGATTGCCTTATCACTTGTCGCCGTCTCTTTTTTCTTCCGTTTTTTGAATTATTATGCTTACGTAATATACATCTGTAATTAATAATCTTTTGTTGTATTAAGTGGAATGATAAGCAATAAAATACTTGTTATATGTATGTCGTATGTATGTATTTATTTGACACCTCTAATCATCGCAACCCTACTCGCAATTGTAGAATTAGCTTGGATGTGCCTTAAAATGGTGCAAATTTCAGCTACAATCATTGTTAGGGTTCTGCTTAAAGGAGCATATGTAAACACTCTATTTAAAATTTCAGTCCGAAAACTCTCTTTATGCAGGAAAAATTGCCGTTGCTTTGTGCTTCTATTCAAATAGTCTATGCTGAGCGGTGAATTTTGCGGTGCCGATTCTCACTGGGATGCTGGTCAAACCTTGTAATTCCGTGCTTGGCAGACTGATAGTATCAAGATTTTCTGAGAAAACCATTATATGTAAGGTACCAGTCGCATGATAGCGAAGAAATGAGAGTTTCTTGATGGCATGTTTGTCCATGAAAGTATATGCAGTTTAATTAGAGGTAGGAAACCTGAAGCGACCAACAACAAAACCGTGCAGTATAGATTATGTGACATGCCAACAATAATGTCAAATCATAGCTGATAACAGCAAAACGGTAACAAATAACACTATCCGTACTTTCAACATAAAAACTTAGTAATAAGTCCATGAATAACCCATGGCAAAAAATAACTGTAGCAGCTATCTATCTGCTATATAGCAGGATAGGTAGCTGCTATTGATTTGGGACCTAACAGGAACTAGCAGCATCTGTAGGTTCTGCTCGTATAAACAGCATTGTAGCCGTAGTGCTACATTCTTGACATATATAGCGGCATGGTAGCAGCAAAATTATTCTACAATACACCTAACAGACGTAGCAGCAAACTTATCGTAAAAAATTATACCTAACAAGGGAATATAGCAGCAAACTTAGTCCACAAAACAAGCTTAGCAGGAAGGATAGACAGCAAAACTTAGTCTACAATTTCACCTAAAAGGGACTAGCAGCACAAAACTAATTACACCTAGCAGGGAACCTAGCCCAGCAAACGGTGCCTCCAGTTCAAATCACATTGAGTTCAAAATGGTGGCTGCATGCTTGGCAGTTGGGGTTTGGATCCTGCTGACTTCAATTACCATACCATAGGTTACATGGGGAAAATCGACAGCAGAATGTTGTCTGTCATCATGAACACTAGATTAGAGGATTGCCTACATCATATATGACTGAGGTCTTTTTGCAAGGTTTGTTGCTAGTATAATGCAGCATTATGCAGTTATAATCTAGCGTAGTTTTAACCTTAGTAAAAATAAGACTGAGAATTTGAACAACGTGTTAGCTGGGTGATGCATAAAGTCATTAAGACATCGGGGCGATGTTTTATTGCGATGTTACTGATCACCATAGGAGTATGTTTTTTTTTTTTAAATTTCGCTTTATAGCTATGACTGTGTGTCACTAGACTTAATGCATAGGTGAGAGGAAAATTAAGATCCAATGGTAGATTGCTGGTTAGTTTATGATTGTAGGCCTACTGTACCATGAAAATGACAGGCCATTTCTTGACACAAAATATTTAAAACTTTTAAATAGTACATCCCTAATCAGGTAAGACATTTCTAGATCGGCACATGCATTTGGAACACTTAAAGCCTACATGTATTCATGTCACATACGTCAGAGACAGCAAAAACAGCAACAGGAGCCACGCAAAGCCTATAGGTCAAAACTATATCCAATGTAGCTTGAAGCCAATGAATGGTCCAGCTTTATAGGTGATACAAGATTGAAATACTCAGGAGAAATAATGAAGTAGATGGATGTTCATGATCAATGGTCCAATAAATGGCCCTTTTTTTTCAGACTCTTTGCCTTTGCCAGCTATTTCCTGTGATCGGGACATTATTTGCACCTTCTGGAACTTGCCCCCTCGGAACCACCAAGCTGGCTATACCCGCCTGATTGGTTATTAGCTCAAAAACTTTCACTAGGGTAATGAGAAAAATAGATTGCACTTTCATCTGATAACCAAATCTTCCATTTTGCTGAGTAAAGTTGAGAGGGGGACCGGTTGTCGATTGGGTCACCCGTACAACCCACTTTAATTCCAATTAGCCTGCTTCTGGGCAGGATTTTGAACTCTTTTTCTATATAAAACCATTTAAGTCTTTAAGTTATTCTACAAAAGTAGGCAGGCAAACTTTTTACCTTGCATAATTTGCTTAGGTTAATAATTGTAACCTTTAAATTTTTCATGTAAATACAGCTATAAATGTGCATTAAAAAGTTATTGACCAACAAATGATTATTAGATGAAAATGGAAAAAATTCATTCAGACAATCTTGAAAGTACTTGTTGAAGCTGTGAACGGTTTCGAAAAAAAATACAGTTCCCATCCTCTCCCAACCAATAAAGCATGCCGTCTTGTTAATTTTCCCCGCATTGATTGAGGGGTGGGGAAGTTGAAGTGGAATTGGGGATTTCAATACAGTGATAACATGCAGGGTTGTAGTTTCATGAATCTGGCCCCGGGGTAAGGGAAGCCCGGGTGGTAAGAACGGCACGTTATGGTGGTGATCAGTGTTTCTACTATTTTCCATGATTAGCTTTAGCCGTTATATCCGCCATATAACATGAGCTAGCCGCTATATAGCTAGCTGCTAGGAAACTAGCCGCTATATAGCTGCTACCACTAATTTGATGCATTTAGTCAACCCGCTAGCTAGCCGTCACATCACCTCGATAACCATAACAGCTAGACGCTAGCTAGCAGGAAACAAATTGTAGCGGTGGTATCAGGAAAACTATAGCCGCTACCTAACCGCTACCAATAATTTGCATGTCATTTAGTCTACCGCTAGGTAGCCGCTAATCGCTCAAAACCAGCTAGCAGCTAGCCGTAGCTAGCGGAAAATTTGCTAGCGGCTGGCCAGCAGGAAAACACTAAGCCGCTAAGTCGATGCTACCAACGTTAATGTGAATGTCATTAGTCTAGCGCTAGCTAGCCGCGATATCCGACTCAAAACTATAGAGTTAGCTAGCGGATATGGCTAGCAGCTAGCTAGCTGCTAGGACCTTGTTTTTCGAATGGGAATGCACACTGATTTTGCTACAATACCTCAATTGACCAGCTGTTAGTAGGTCAAGTTGTGTTGGACACTATCTATATTATGTAGCATTCATCTTTCTTTTCTGAGTGGGTTAAAAAAAAAATCCACAACACCTTTTGAAATTATACAGATGAGATGATGACCGTGCTGACGTGCTCATCTTCAAAGTACAATCCGTCTATATTTGGATCTTATTCGATAGGTTTTTTTCAAATTCTTGATTGCGTATGATGACAGTGAGGGCAATCATACCGCAAAGCAATATAAAGTCGGCGCCAATATATTAATGTGGAAAAAAATCCCCCTTCTTTGTTAGTGTGTAAATACATTGAGGTTAGTGCTGCCAATGGTTCCTATAAATGCCTGAAAACCCCCCCCCCAAAACACTCGTTTTTTTCTGACAAATGGCGTGCTTACTTTCTGAGGATGAGAGTCTTGTTCTTGATGCCTTATCACTGTCGCCGTCTCTTTTTTCTTTCCGTTGTTGATTATTTATTGCTTAGGCGCTTGGAATTATAACTCTTTTGTTGTATACGGATGAGTAAAAAAAAAACTTGACACTGATTGTGTCCGCCATTTTGAATGTTAAGAAACATATATCAAGCAGATGTAGTCTCATCTGAAAGTTTAGATCCTTCTCTTTAATTGCTGCAAAGATCATTCACATCGGTTAGGTATAGATAAAGATTCAGTCGTTTGAATCAAGTAGTCGGTTTTGTGCTCTGTCCTCGAATTCACATTAAAATTAACGGCGTTCAGCGAAGGAAATCATTGTCCAGAAGAAAATCTAGCTGTTTATTGACTGCAGAATAAATGTGACGCTATTTGAAACCCACAAATCCAGTCACAATTTACCATTGATGCCCTCTCAACGTTTCTACGTCCTCATCACCCATGACAATCATTGAAAAATAAAGTAACTGATACATGTATTAGTTTCTGGAGGAGTTGAATGAGCCATGCCATATGAAGGAAACAGACATCGATGACAACCTTTTGAGCTTTAAAGTATTTGTAGACAACAATATGCCACATCTTGAAAAAAAAGTGTTTCAAATAAAATTTACCATTGTTACTGGGATTAACACCTTTAAGATACCACTTTATTTGACATAAACAGAGACATACAACTATATCATTTGGGCGAGTCATTTGCTTAGTTGCAGCACCGTGATTCAAATTGGAATCCATGGATAGGGGAAAAGCTGACTACTTGATCGAAAAGACTGTAGCTCGGCCTATACTTAACCGATTGGAAATATCTTTGCAGCAAAGTAAAGATAATGAAACTGGCTTTCCGGTGATATCACATAATGTTAGATATTTGTTATTTAAAAATTCAAAATGGGGAACACAATCAGGGTCAAGTTTTTTACTCACCCTGTATTATAATGTGGCATGAAAATACTACATGTATGTATGTATGTATGTATGTATGTATGTATGTAGTATGTATGTATGTATGTATGATGTATATATGTATGTATGTATGTATATATGTATGTATGTATGTATGTATGTATGTATGTCATGAGTATCTATGCTGCACGTATACAGAACTATGGTTATTTGTATTTTCAATTTGCTCAAGAAAGAAGTTCCTTTTCCAGAACTCTTAAAAATGTGTATTATTATGGCAGAGATCATTATTGTTGCTAATGGCTATATTTCCAGCTGAATGTGTTTTTATATTTATGTTCTTATGAAATTATTGTAGAATGTTTACTGAGGAAAAAAGAAACTTGACATGAAGTAACAAAAAAAATAGATAAAACATTATTATAATTGTGTGATGAATTCTTCCGAATCAATAATGCGTTCTATTAAAGGTGCGTGTTCCGATCGTCTTCGGGACCCCCATTTAACCCGGAAGTAGTTCAATTTTGATATCAGGTGCAAAGGCCGTATGTTTCTCTTTCCTCAGGTGGTCTTGCAATGTTAGCCCATTAAGTCCATTTCAGTCCTAAGATATAAAAAACGCCGTTTTAATGGTGACCATCAATATTAGCCCGTATTGAATAGGGCTTTGCAATATGCATTTCTACCATTAAAACCTCAAGTATGTTTCCCACGGACTTGATGGGGCTTATGTGCAAGTGTCCGGCTTTCATTCAAGTTGCGAACACAATAGACAAAATCGGAACAAGCACCTTTAAATGCATGATTCGATTGTGTAAAGTTATCCCATTATGTGAAAAATGGCATTAGTATTTCAACCCTCTATTAGGATATTAGCGATATCGCTGGATTGTAACAACCAAATCGGATGCAGTAAACGGTATTCAAAGCCAAGATTTCAATTGAGTACAATATGTAAATACACGTCACTATTTATTTTTTTTTTTCACCTTGAACGAGGGTACTTTTGCCTTGCACCATTTTTTGTGGACACCCTGTATATCATTTAGAATTCTTCTTTTTCGTTCTGAGGTTTAAAAATAAAAGCCACTACACCTTTTTTGAAAATTTTTGAAAGGAACCAATTTATCAAAATTGATTAACCTCTTTGGCGACGTAAGTGGTAGCAAACCACGTGACCAACATGTTTAATACAGAAAGACTGAAAAAACATTAAATTGACATCACGACGTCATTTTAGTTTAATATGTTATCGTCCTGTTTATATTATAGCTAATGCCTCCTATAGAAAATACTTTCAGATAATAAAGTTGATTGTGTATTTTCGGCATATGATTTTGTATTCATAATGAAACAAACCAGCATTTCAATGCAGTCCTATAAACTAATCCTGACTTTGCAAGTACATACAAAGATAAAGATATTATTAGACTTCCGGTTTCGTTAGAATTAGAGGATCAGCGTTTTAACGAAACAATCTATGCTTATAGAACTTCATCGAATTTTATTTAAAAAATAAGCGGAAGAGGGGAGGCCGACGAATACATATACCCTCTAATAGAATGTCGTTCCACTCTTCTCTACTCCTTCTTTTGAAAACGGAGCCTATTTCGTAAAATGAATTTCGAGCGTTTAGGAAGATAAAAAGACGTAACTGCTTTTTTCGTAATATCTATATTCGGATTTTAAAATGCTCTGGAATTGTAAGCATTATGGAAAAAAAATAACATGAACTTCACAATAGCAAGGTGTATTCAATCTTAAAGGTCCGCTTAACATTTTCACATCAAATGTTAAATATTCGCTTAAAATGCTAAATAAAAAATTGCCCTTTTTTTTTTTTTTTTTTTAATTTTTTAGTTTTTTGAAAAAAAAAGATGATCTTTGTTATGTTGTTAATGTAATGTTACAAATCACATTGGCTCTCTTATTCCTTCAAATGAATAAACATGTTAGTGTAAGTTCTTAATATATGATAGAATTTGAATATACTAAAATCTTAAATTTGGCCATACAAGGCACGTGGACTGGACGTGGACAGGTGATCTCAGCTACACCTTAACATACATACAAAACGAATTACCTGAATTAACATGTACAGACCGGTAGAAAAACTGCACAAAGAGATTTTTTGCATTAGTATAAAGTTTATAAACACAGAATCTCCTGCTGACCCACCTTATTATACATGAGTAATTGTGTAAACGTATCGTCTTCAATTCAGTATACAATGACTGTAAAACGATACTGAACAATATAAAATCCGGTTGTACGTTTTCATTTCTACCGGCAAAAAAGGGCGGGAGTGACTTTACATTAAAACGAATGTAGGTCGCATGAGTCAAATATAGATGCGACTTAATATTACGCCCTTTACGTTCTAAGGGCATATAGGAATTGGAACCACAATCCATGTTTACATCAAATGTACAAAGTAAATTGTTTCAATAATCGACTTGATTTGTGTTGTGTCTTGTGTGGCGACTTTACACACATGCATACCAATTGTATTTACAAAACGGAGCGGATTGGAAAGAATTTGTCATGATAAGATTTCAACTCGTGTATGTACCTAAAACGGTTGCTTAAATAACTTCTGTTCAAGTCAAAGCTATGACCTACAAACGTGCTGATGATATTAGTATTGGATGGGTAACTCTATCAAGTAGAGTAAATACGAGTGCTTTCTCTTCCGCAAAGTAATCTATCGAGATAGACGTTTTTGTCCAATGTCTGAGATGAGAGAGAGAGAAAAAAAGAAATGTTGATCCCTTTCGTCCACGTCTCGTCATCCCCTCACTTTGGCATGCGATTCATGATAAATGTCCCTAATTTATTTTATCACATTGCTCGGACACTAAAATGCCTTTAGGAATAGCAATATCTGTAGAAGTGTCCTTGTATGATTATTGAACGTGTATTTCACTCTGTGGCCAGCCGATAATTGGCATTGAGAGGAATTGATTGGATTTCTAAATATGGTTCCATTGTAAAGCGTATAGTGGACCTGAGGGGTTCAGAAACTCATTAGTGGAATACAAATGCTCGCGTTAGTGATACTAGTCCCATGCTTTTAACTACTAATTCTCTCCTGAGGGAAAGAATTGGTAACGTATGTATCACATATACATCTTGGCTTCACCCTGCACTTAACCTACGGTTTCTACGCCATTACATGAAAGAAATCAGTCTTGGGTTTCAGAAATATGAGAGTGACACGAGGTTTTTCATACTTTTATGATCGAACAGATGATAAAAAATATGTACGGAATTCGACATTCTCAACAAGGGTCCGTTAAAGGGTTTGTTCACGCCAGCCCGTAAGTGCTTAGACAAATGGTGCAATTTCAGTTCTTTCCCATATTTTGATTTCCATCGTAGTGTCCGCTAGGTGAGTCCCGTACTAGAACTTCGTGATTCAAAGGCTTTGTATGATGTAAATACATGTAGCTTGTGTTCTCTTGACGTTTGTTTTCTAATTCTGAATATATTCGCTCGGATGTTCTATTTGATACATATTGAGACCTTGTGTCAGTCCTAGCATTGTGATACTTGATTAGAAGTACGATGCCTAATATGAAGAAAATAAACGCTAAACAAGCAGCCACCACAGTAGATACTATCCACTGAAAAACAACAGAAGATGAAGAAGAGCAAAATGTTCTGCAATCTTTTGGTTTCTTTCGTGTAGTGCCACCGTTCCCAATGTCTACGCCATTAGACGTATCCGAAGGAAAGCTATTCGACAAACCTGGTAGAGAATTATCTTTACCGGGCAAAGTTGTTGTTATGTCATTAGGGTTTGAAATGATATGAATAGGTCCAATGTGGCAAGTAGCTATTTTACCCGGGAATGCTCTGCTTGAAACTTTGCACCAGAACATTGCGTTGGCATGTCGTTTCTGTAAAGTTAGAGTTAGTTCTGAATACACTGACGTCCCTTGATCTTGTTGTGTTGTCTCATACACTTTGTCTGTTCCTGTACGAGACCACTCAAGTTCCACAGTTGGATTCGCCTTCTCAGAAGCACACTTCAATGTTATCTCGGTTCCTGCGTCGAATTTTAAATTATCACTAGCGGTCGAACAAGATGGATCAGATTCAGAAGGGAAGTATACAATTCCCAAATCGACAGAATCGGCGCCGATTTCCTCAATATTCCCCGATGTGGTGTTGAAAACTTTACAGATATACTCCCCACCGTCCTTTCGTGTCACGTCCATGACGGACATGAAATACACGAATGAGCCACCATCTAATTGTCTTTTGGCTAAAAAGAAACGTTCATCTTCAATCATGACGACTTCGTCCACAGATATTTTCTGTGTTCCACGGTTTGGTAATGTTCTGAATATTCTCACTTCATGATTTGTTTGTAAGTCCCAAACCTGACAATGGATGGAGAGGATTCCTTCTTCTTCAACAGGATTGACCGGCGCTGTGGTAGACATCCTAAAAGTCAACACAGACGGTATAATTCCAAGTAACACACTCAATACAAAACTTGGTGACATGGCTGATGAAGACATCATTAAGGAAATAGTTTCAGAAAGTTGATAAGTTACGTCACCAATTGCGAGTAAACCAGAATAACGTGCGTTTTCCACAAGTTGCTACACCAAATCCATGTTCAGCGCTAGGCACTCAGCTGTATCCATGCTTTCACAGTGAAGGAGATTCGGAAATGCTTTTCTTGTTAATACACGTCCTCGTGAAAAAATGCTACCATTTCCTTCGGATGATCAAGTGGTTAATGCAACTAGATGAAATACGCATTTTATAAATGAGACGTAGAGATAAAAGCTGGAGGCAAGTAATTAAGTTCCTTCCCAGGGACAGAAGTCACTAGCACTCGTGTGACCGTAACTTATACACGCGTCGCAATATCTGCTATCCCTTAAGCGTAACACTGCACTGCCGTCAACTCGTAGGGAGGAGCTTATGAATATTAATGCGCGGTTTTGCTTTACGCTGGGGATAAACACTGTTACAGACAAGGGGTTTATTGAGAATGGAATTTCAAGTAAAGAACAAAAAAGTCTGACAACTGATTATGTGGGTTGATAAAATAGCAGAAACTACATATTAATACTGCATTACCCCAAAACCTGGTTATTGAAACTGATACTGGCCCTTTTTACGTTGTGTTGTGTTCTGATACTGTGTTAGTGCGTAGGTTGCTACTAATGGTGACAAAGCCAGATTTGACAAAAAGAAGAGAAATATATATAGTATATATATATATGTGAGAAATTGATGACAGCGCGACAGTCCCGTAGCATTATTATCGCAAAAATGAAATTGCTGTGGATGGGACTCGAACCCACAACCTTCCGTTTAGATACAGGATGCGCTAATCAATTGCCCCACCACGGCATGTGATGCGTCCATTCGAGTTTTTACACCATAGCGTCGGAGCATAATGCCGGCCATATCACGAGGGGGATCAGAGTCTGAGACACAAGTAAGATAGGGAGAGAGAGAGAGAAGGGAGAGAGAGAGAGAGAGAGAGAAGGAGAGAGCGCGAGAGATATATATAATATATATATATATATATATACTAAACATTGTAAGAAATGTCCATCTAAAACTAAACACCATCATGATACTCAGGCAATATTGTCCACAAAAATACGTAAATGAGAGACATTGGATGGTGTAAAAACTTCTTTTGTTTCCTACAACGTTTCGGTAAAAGGCCCCCCCCCATCAGATCTAGAAACAGAAAATAAAAGAATGTTAGTATAGTTAGACTTGATTGCAATCAAAAGGCTCATATGCATATGCTATGTCTATACTGAAAACTACATTATGAATGCCAAATTGCTCTGATTGTTTTGTGGAATCTGCCCAGATGTCGAATCTGTCCAAACAATAAGTTGGGTGCCTTTGTATTTCAGCGAAATAGAGGGAGATCACGCACGGATGATCTGTCGATTGTGCTTTACTCCGCTGAACACAACATTGAAGCGCACATGCGCAAACTATTCCTTGACAGGATGGACAAGTGGCCCGATTGGACATAACATTTCTTTATTGTTGGACTGGTCATTTGTTACTTGTTCACTGCAATTGTTTCAAAACCAGCTCTAGAAAGCAGTGATTAAAATCCAGCAGAAAATATTTCATAGAAGTTGGTAGTCTACGCTTTATCTTTGTCTGTTCCTAAAATAAGAGTTCGGATTCAAACATTATCCAAAACTGAATAATATATTCTTCTTGGAAGCTACCCCTTCACAAGGGATTTACAAATCGGATCCAATTTGACAATAATTTCGTATTTTAGAATAGGTTAATACCAAAGCTAATGGAAGCATTTGTTAAAATACTTTTTGATTTATTGTTTGCGAAAACGTATTATAATATTAAATGTCGAGGTTTTGGAAAACATTTTCTAGAAACCTTTCAAAACGTTTTGTTCATATAGTTCAAGTTTTAGCAAATAGATTTTTGCGTTTTATAGCAATGTTTTTATAGTTTTTTTAAATTTATAGGACCCAACATAAAAAATAAATGCTTTAATAACATTGAATATTTTTATCCATTTTTTGTATGTGGTCTAGGAAAAATTTCTCGACAATTTTTGTGGAATTTTGAAGAAAACAATACCCAAATACTGTGAAATTTAATTTAGGTTGCTTGGTGGATTATAAATAGTTCATCTAGACACACAACAGGTGTTGTATTTTCTTACCCGGATGTTGCGACAATATTGCTTTTGCTTTGTATAAATTAAATATCGTTCACCATATGTCGGTTTATTCTCTAAAAGAAGCTTGTACAAACGCGCTAGCGTTGTTTATTGTCAGTTAAAGCCAAAATCGCAGCTGGAAATTGTTTGAACTAAGGCATTCTTTTCTCTGTCTATCTCTACACCATACATTAATGTAAAATTGCAAATCCATTTTTCATTGCCTCTCGAATGAATATCGTGGATAAAGTTGGACACGATAAAAAAATTACACAATTATCAATGTAGATTAGATGTTCAAAATGTTGAGTCTCTATTTGTCGATGTATGACATTTTACTCACTCACTGACACTGTACTCTTTTCACTTTTCACTTTTTCTTTCTAACAAACACACACATAATCTACACACCCACATAATTCTCACTCACTCACTCACTCACTCACTCACTCACACACGCAAGCACGCACACACACACGAACGCACGCACATATACACACAAACACACGCACACGCACACACACACAGATACATGCACACACATACACACACAAGATAAATTTACACAAAAAGGCACACAAGTATATCACTTTAAAGACACACACACTCTCTCTCCTCTCTCCTCTTTCTCGCTCATGCCCTGTCTGGTCTTTACGCTACCTATGAACAGAGTCAATTATATAATTAAACAAAAGCTATAACAAGGTGTGTCAACTATAATGAATCCTTAAGACTTTCAATTCCACATGCACCGTTCAAATAATTCTCTCTCGTCAGTGTCCAAAATAGACGATTCGTTATTTCTAGGTATCACTTACATTCCCCAAAACAAACGGGGTGAATATTCAAATGATATATTTTGTAAAATAGGAACTGTGCCGTTTAGACGAGACAGACTGCAGTCGCTGCCGCAAGGAAAATATTAATGCACAGTTTACATTTGGGGAATGATATTGAATAGACATGGGGTTATTTGAGAACGTGATTCAACCGATAAGATTGATGGGAACGGAGTGTTTTTGTTGATGAAATAAAAGAAAACATCACATTAATATTAGATTATGAAAAGCTAACGGTACAGTTGATACCGGTCTTATATGATCAGCTAGCGTTAGTCTAGTACGTGTGAAGCAGATTTAACACCGTATCTTTCCGCTGAGGTTATGTCTGTTCGTTGCCGTTGAAGTACTATCAATTCAGCTAAAAACTGTCAAATTTGAAAAGAAGACGTCTGTTTTCGTCTGTTGAGGATTTCTATGGCAGAGAAAACACTGAGAACAAAATAAACTTCATATTTTCTAGGTTGAAATTCTTCTTCAATTCCATTCCCGCTTTTCATAATTGGTCTAGATTTGTCAGACGGAACCAGTTTTTTAAAGAATATATAAGAGTATCATGAATAACTTATTGCTGTAAGACAATATACATTTTCATATTATTCTTTTAATCATAAATTATTTCATATAAATATCGAGCTTATGAAACACTTTGGGCAAAATTTTCCGATTAGCTTAGCTTTCCTTAAAACAATAACGATTAAAGTTCTTATTGCATTTCCAGTGACTTATTTATATCTGCAAATGCCATAAAATACCATAAAATGACAAAATGCAATATACTATACGACTAATGGTTATTGATCAGTACTTTAAACGGTTATTTATACGGTAGATATGGATTTTTCAAGAGACATAATGGTACTTTAACAAAATATGAATCCTGTCCGGTGATTCCTAAATAATGCGTGATTTTAACTGTGAATGGAAATTGTAATATTATGGCGAAGACAATTGGTCCGTGTGGTATATTCTAACGTCATTTCGCTTCTCAGTTCCAAATCGCGCGGAGACACTGTGATTCTATCCAGGCAGAATAGGACGAATATGTAGAGTTTTTTAGTCTCTAGCAATTAATATTAAATCGACTATACACTCAATAAAACACGACAATAAATAAATTTGCTTGCTATTTAACACTGCTTTTCAAAGTCTTGCGGGTATGATTTCTATATACTTATGCACTTTTGGTGAGACAGAAAAAAGAAAGAGAGCGGAGGGAAGACGTATGCTCATAGCGTTTTTTACTTATTTAAATTACCATTTTTTAAACATGAGATATGAAAATCAGCGGGGCCATGCAGGAGGCTCAATAATGAAAAACCTTTGGGCACCCCAATATCCACGCTCAAATATCCTTTTTCAAATATGCAGTTAGAGCTAATGCCATTGGTTGTATCATACAACCAATAGAAATGTTATTTGAGACTCTGCTAAACAGGTTCCGTAAAAGAATAAACCATTATAGAGCAACCGTTGCGATTTCGAAATAAACAAAATGCTTGCGGAAGTTGCACATGCATTGTCGTCGCCCGGCATCAAACCATAAGTCGTATTTATCATTTGTTGAGGTTTTTGCGAAATTCCGCCAACTTACTTAATCATCGAGTTCTTGCCATCCACAAGTTTCAAAATGTGAGGATGCCTAAGTAATTAGTTTTATAATTACAGATTTGTGTCATGTTCCTCCAAAAATCATAATATTCGAATTTCACATTCTGTAGTCTTTTAAAATTCCATTCATTGACACGTGGTTGACATAGCGTAGTATTTTGCCGATCCCGAAATAAAAGATTAAGCATACAGACCTATTTTGACCTATTTCCAATCGTTATTTCGTAAACAAGCTTTTCACATCGTGATCTATTGTACGTACATTGAACACCACGGTTTTGTAATATGCGTCTTATTTTGCAATATACATTATTGTGCTTTCACTACAGACTTATAACTTTGGTAGCCTAATCAGATAATAAGAATGCAGTATTAGTTGCATTTATGGTTTGTATATTTGGACCTTCTTAAAATGTTTCTACAAAACAGTGTAGTTGTGATGTGTCTTATGCTTCGTTTTATACCGATATAAACGTAAATGTCGCGGGAATTTGTGATTTGCGATTTTCTCGGAACCGTGTTTTGTAAAATACGCAGTATGTGATGTGGGCGACGTTTGTATACACATTTTTAACGTCAATCAATTCGTTAATTAGAGCTTATTTTGGACCGATAACGTAAATATTTAAGCCGGGTACAACTTAAAGGTAGAAACCATATTTAAAGCCCATCTTCAAAATGGTACCAACAGGCAGAAAAAAATTGTCAAATGTTGAAATTTCAAAATAGTTTTCTTAGCTTAGCATAATTAAAGACAAAAGAACCGGGCTTTCCAATAGTCCCCTTTGTTTCATTTTAGTTGCTTTTGTCAATTCAAATATAATTATTTTGCGTACATCAAAGCGGGAATTTAGTGCCACTTTTTTTTTTTTTTTTTAGTGCATGGAGCAAATTTGTTTTCGAGTACTGTGCCATGCTGTCTTGAAGTTCCATTGGCGTAACCATTTGCAAATGAATGGGGGGTGGCGTTTGAGCAGGGGTGCCGATGCATTTTCTGAGGGGGCGAATTTGGGTAATTTTTCATAGACACTGTACAACGGACATTTATGGGGGGGGTGGGGCTGGCGGAGGGGAGGCAAGGGTTCTGAGCGGGGGGGGGGGTAGGGGCGCTTGGCACTTATTTTTTCTGAGAAAAACAGAGTTTTTTTCAAGGATACACTAAGTTTTCCGGGTGCAAAACCATAGTTTTTTCAGTGATAAACTTCGTACTTTTTTTTAGCATTCGACGCTTACGTGTTTGAAAAAACTAAGTTAATCAGCTGATAGACTTAGTTTATCAGTGAAAACCTATTCATATAAACTTGTTAGTTGACAAAACCAAGTGATTGTTTGGAACTCCACTTAATATTTCGTCACTCAACGTCGGAGGACTTTTTCAGAATGTCCATAGTATGGTCATCTGATTGTATTTGGCCGGAACTGGTTTCCATGGTTGCAAATTTGTTAGACTTTGCTCCCCACTTTAAAGAGGATCATGGACATGGCTCAGTAAGTAGGTGCCCTCCTCCCTATGGAGGGTTTTGTATCTTCTCTCGTTTCTTATCTCCATGTCTTCCGTATTTCTCTAGATTTTTTCACATGTTTCTCGGCCCAGAATTTTTGGGTTTTCCCAGTCTATGGCATGGTTGTCTCTTGCCCAGATTCTGCGGATATTCTTACCACGACTTTGTTTGACTTCAGCCAGGTGTTCTGAAAGTCTAGTGCCGAACATACGTGCGTTTCGTGCGGTTTCACCTACGTAACTTTGGTCACAATTTTTGCACGAAATCTTCCTCTATGCAATTACCCGGGTTTTTTTTATCTCTCTCCAAAAATCATCAAAAATGGCCGACAAAAATAGGAAAATTGTAAATAAAATCAGAAGTTTGCCAGAAATAAATGATCTAATATGGTAAAGAAACCACAAGATACTGATCAAGGGCCATTGAAGTTATAGCAAGCATATTTGTAATTCATTTCTTCAAATCCAAGATGGAAGCCAATATGGCAGCCGTTTAAAGCTTTTTAAATTTGAATTGGCGTATCTGTACTATATTTAGTCATACAAGGTCATAAATTTGCATAAAAGGGGTAGATTAAAGTTAGATTACTATGACTTTGACCATTGAATCCCCATGTCTGCTTATGTTATGGTATAAAATTTAAGATGGCGGACAATGTGACCCTCTACAAAGAATTTTGTACTCTAAAATTGGCATATCTGTCATGGATCAAGTTATAACATTCCAAATGAGTGGTTGTAAGTGTCGTCAAAGTAAAGATATACGTCTTTCAACATCAGAGATTCATATCTGACATTGATTTTGGTTTTGTTATTAAAACTTATATAGAATGCAGAGAATAGCGGCCAATATAGCTGCATTCAAACCTTTAAAATCTACAAATTGCATAAGTAAAGGGTGAGTTAAAACAATTGCCCCTGAGTGTGTCCGCAATTTTGAATTTTTAAATAACAAAGATCTAACATATGTGGTTTCACCGGAAAGCATATTTCATTATCTGTAATTTGCTGCAAAGATAATTTCAATCGGTTATGTATAGGCCGAGCTACAGTCTTTTGAATCAAGTAGTCAGCCTTTCCCCCTATCCACGGATTCCCATTTGAATGCACGACAGCCAACTAAGCAAATGACTCCCTCAAAATGATGATAAGGCTATGTCAATGTTTATGTCAAATAAAATGATATGTTAAAAGTGTAAAAAAACAGTGATAATGGAAGGTTTTATTTGTAACACTTTTTTCAAGATGTGGCATATTTTGGTCTACAAATATAAGCAATACTTTAAACCTCAAAGGTTGTCACCGATGTCTGTTCCTTCATATAGTGTGATTCATTCAACTCCTCCAGAACTGATACATGTATCAAGTTACTTTATTTTTTCCAAATGATTGTTGTGAGTGATGAGGACGTAGAAACGTTAAGAGGACATCGATGGTAAATTTTGACTACATTTTGTGGGTTTCAAAAGCGCCAAATTTATTCTTCAGTCAATAAATAGCCTGATTTTCTTATGGACACTGATTTCCTTTGCGGAACGCCGTTCATTTTAATGTGAATCCATGGACAGAGCCGCTGCGCAAAACCGACTTCTTGATTCAAACGACTGTAGCTCAGTCTATAACTAACCAATGTGAATGATCTTTACAGCAAATTAAAGGTAATGAACTAAGCTTTCCGATGATACCACATTATGTTAGATATATATGTTACTTTAAAATTCAAAATGACGGACACAATCCGGGTCAATTTTTTTTTACTCACCCTGTATTTGTAACATACTGAGGTATATCATCCAAAATGATGAATTAAAAGTTAAGGTTAAAGTATGAGCTATATATGTCTCGCATTAGAAACTCATATATGGCATTCTGATTTTGTTAACATGCTTAAAATTCAAAATTACAGCCAATATAGACGCGTTCAATGATATTTAAAACCTACAAATTGTCATAAATTTGTAACATATATAGTTTTATCAGCCCAAAATTAAGATAGAAGTGTAAATTGAAGAATGATACATTTGATTCTGATCATTAGAAACTCATATCCGACATTTTTAATTTGTTAACATGCTAAAAAAAATTGAAGAGCAGCTAATATGGCTGCGTCCAAGACCTTTAAAATCTGCAAATTTTCATAATAAAAACTCATACTATCTGTATAGTATATTTATCATATCAATCCAAAATTATGATGAAAGTGTATATACGTATAACAGACATATCATATACAATTACAAACTCAAATGTGTCTTATTTGTTTTTCTAGCAAGCTAAAAATTCAAGATGCCAGCCAATATGGCTGCCTTCAAAGTTAATTAAAACCTGCAAATCGCCATATATTTGCATTATATAAATTTATATCGTCATGATAAAAGTCGAAAAAAAAATGTATGGCATATGCGTCTCGGAATATAAAGAAACTCATATTTGTCATTTGTTTGTTTTGTTGACCATATTTAAAAAAAATAAATAGCAGACAATAGGGCTGCTTTCAAAGAGTTTTAAAAACTGTCTGTAATATGATATCATTCCAACACAATCAACATTGCAATAAAAGAACAGACTATGAAATATGTCTTTTATTTTAATTTAAATTGCTTAAAATACCAAATGGCAGCTGATATATTCAGAAAATGGTATATTTTAATAGTCAAAGACATAATATACTAAAATTTACATTACAAATATATTGCAAGTGGTACATTTGTACACAGCTATATTGGACGCCATCTTGAATTTTATGTATGTTAACAAAACCAAAATAACAGATATGAATTCCTAATTATTCCAAGAAATATTTCTTTACTTTGACGACACTTTACCACATCATTTTGGAATGGTATAACTTATACATAACATTTGTAGGAGTGTAAAGCTCTTTGAAGAGGATCACATTTGCTGCCATCTTAAATTGTATGCATGTTAGCAAACAAGAAATGTCAGATATGAGTATCTAATGGTCAAAACCATATACTCTAGCTTTACTCTACCTCCTTGTATTCATAATTTTGACATTGCATGACTAAATATATTACAGATATATGGCAATTCAAAGATTTAAAGAGCTTTGGAAGTCGGCTATCTTGGCGGCCATCTTGCATAATGATATTAAAAATATGCTTGGCATAACTTCACAATGGCCCTTGATCAGTTTCTTGTATTTTTTTACCATATTAATCAAATTGTCTGTCAAAGCTATGATTTTATTTATATACAATTTTCCCATTTTTTGTTGGCCATTTTGGGACGATTTTTGGCCGCCATCTTGGATTTGAATTAAGATAACATTGCCAATAGGCAGAGCATGGGGTTTTGATTGTCCTAACACAAAAGTTTGTGGTTTCCTTGCTATAATTATAATTATTTTGGAAAGTTTTTGAACTTTTCATCAAATTTTCAATTTTGGCTGCCATATTGGACGTCATCTTGAATTTGATGTATAGTAAGTAGTACACTGAAATTGACACAAATGAATTGGCAAAGTTAAAAAACATATATTTAATGATTTTATTTACGCTTTTATCAAATTTTTAGGTTGATATATGACATTTTTTAAAATTTTGCGGCCATTTTGGATATCTCAAGATCACTTACTTTTTTTACTGTTTACATCTGAAATGTGTTAAAGGACCCCAAAAGGCATTACAAAAAGTTGGTTTGGTTAAGTACTGTGGGGGTGCACGGGAACCCCCCTTACATGCCCAACTACTTACGTTGCTCTTGCATTAAACAGTTTGGTCCGTATTCAGTGCAAGACCAACGTAAGTGCCACTTACGTTGGTCTTGCATTAACAAGAAAATACTGATCTCACTTACGTTCTCTTCTTTTGTAAATAAATACTTTATTGCGTTTATCAAGCAGAAATTATTTCATTTATATCATAGAAATACATTTCCTATTATATTACCTGCTATAATTATGGACACACCACATATAGAAGCCAATAGAAACACAAAAATGTTCGTCCTGTAAAATTAGTCAAAATGCCCTTACGTTGGTCTTGCATTCAGCCGACGATATTTATATATAGCCTTGGTTGTAATTTCTCATTCCGGTTATTATGCTCTCTGTGTTAGTAAAGTGATCATACATTCGCTTGTGTAAAAAGAAAGAGAGTCGAAAATTCACTTCTTCATGTACATGTAACTAAGAGCATAAATATATATGTAGCACCAAATTGCAAGTTGCACCAAGCCCGTAAATAAATAAAGAAGCATTAGGAGAAAAATTTCCGAAACAATAACACGGTACCAGAATCAGCTGCAACAACACACAACCCAGTGCTAAACAGATATCACAACTACAAAAGCAATAAAACATTCCATCAGAAGTACAAACACTACAGAAGTACCATATATTATTGTCATACAGCTATCATTTGACAGTATCAAACACCCCTGCCGGGTAAATTTAAAATATATAATCATATTCTTTAGGGGGTAGAGTAGAGCTTCGAAAAGTCATTGATGCTTGTTGTAAAAAAAAAACGTATTAAACAAACAAAGATTGATTGTAATTCAACTTGTTTAGCAAACCTATATGTAAGTAGATATTAATTGCTTGTCTATACTAGATCGAATGTCTGAAATTATGAAGAGAACCTTTCACGAATATGGAGCAATGCTTTACTTAAATCAAGTAAGAAAATTTGATAAACGTCGATAGATAAGGGTGCCTTTAATTTGACACGATATCAAAAGATAGTAGAACCCATCGATCATTGGAAGAGCTAAATTATGCGGAAGGTCTCAGCAATTATCTTAATTAGTGTAATCCATACAAAACAAGGTCAGAGTTATTCAAGAATGACTACGTATATTCCGCACTCGCTAAGTTGTATTGTGTATCAAATGGAAATGGCAATTATATCCAGGTTAAGGTTCTATCCCATTCTACTTACCATTTTCGTTTTTAAGATTGTATTTTAAAACTTTATCGAATTATCTTTATCATCAAACACTAAAAATCTTAAACAATAACCCCCCAAAACCCTCTAAATGTTGATTTTTTTCTATGAAAACAGATAAAATTAAATCGTAAGAGACCATGGGAGATTCCAGAAGAGGCGCCCCAATTTTTATCGAAAACCTAGGTTTTTAAATATTTGGAAGCTTTCCCATGTATTAGTATGACAACCTGAAGTGAATAAGCCGAATACGCCGTCTTTATGTAATAAGATGATGAGTAAGTAGTTTCTGTCGTGCACTGAAGAAGTCAAAGTATGGTTTTCTCTGGGGAACGGTTAGATAGCAGGCAAGTTCAAAACAAGGTTTGCGGGTTTCTGTGCACCTGTTGTCCACATTACACCTTCCGAACGTTCTGGTAGGGGGTTTCTACAACTGATCAGTGAAAATTGAGAGAAATTCATATCTAAAAAAAAATCTCATCCTGTCACTGAAATCACTACGTCTATGCTGACATGAACTGTTCTAGACTAATTTCATGACGGTAAACAATGGTCTCAATGTTTTGAGATTTTACTTAAATTTCAGAATAAAGATGTTCGCAATATATTGACATTTTATTCAGCCTTATTGTTACACTTGTGATGACACTCAGCCCTTGAATTCGTTTGAACAGGTTGAATTTTCTGAGGCAGGGACGCGTCATTGACTGTTTTATGTCATCAATTCCCAGTTTCTTTGTTTCTCCGTAAAAAAGAGCAACAGAAGAAAGAATGTTAAACCATACGTTTGAAAAAAGTTCAAGTTATGTAAACTACTACACTTCGATGAGTCTGGCCGAATGTTTCCAATTAATATTACATCTATAAAATGCCTCTAACGCCGCACTAAGATAACAATGGGAATGCGAGTACGCAATACGCAAATTGAAATACTCAACACGACTAATGCTTCAAGGACCAAATCCCCGTGGCATCCAAAAACAAAAATTACTCAGCAAAACTCAGCACCGAACAATTTGAGCTCTCCATGAATATATTTCTCTTTTCAATGCTTGTTGTGTTTTCTGGCTCTTGATGATGATACATCGTCTAGATAGAGCCCTTATCCAGGAGCCCATATGCTTTGATAACTACTGCTCATGAAATAAAGTATTTTTTTCGTACGCTGCAGTAATCATTGTGTCATGCTATTATATTTTATTCCTACGTTTTGTATGTGTGTGTGAATTTGCATGCAAGCTTGGGTTCTCCTTGAAATGGATAAGTACATCATTTGACACCAGCGATAAAAAGAATATGTGTACGACTTTTATTAAACATTGGAAATGACAACTGATGGATAGAGAAAGTTATGATCGGTGATCAGTTAAGTGATACGGCCCCTCAAAGATTTTAAAAATATCACTTTGTGAGTGTTTTGTTAGTATATAGTGCAATGGACAGTCAAGGTAACAATGGTTTTTTTTCATTACCTTAAAAGTACATCTGTTTTCTAAGATATTATGCTCGCTATATTGTTATAAGTATACCTATTGTTATATTAGCCTCTATTTTGTGGTTGAAAATATTATTTTATTTCTCAATTTTATTTGAGTAAAGATTTCTCACGGGAAAAGTACTTTGTTTATGATAAAAAAAGAGAAGGGAATCACCTAGTGCTATATTGAGATCACACCTGTTGTTTACAACTAGATAGATTGCACAAGAGGAAAAATGGGAATTCCTCAAGATGTAAATTTAGAGACTGGGTCAACTTGTTTATTATTTGAGATCAAAACAGATTGCAAAATTAGGTAATTCCCCATGATATTATAAATGTGAGGTGATGCAATGCAGATGGTGTAATTGAGGTGAAATTTGGTTTGACAGTGCAGGTGATGTTTATGCATGATGATGCTGTAATGATTATTTAGGAAAGGGGATCTTGCTGTGAGTAGTTAAATACTTCTCACTGGAATGACTCAGGGCCAGCTGCCATCAGTAATAACCAGGAGGTACAGTATGGTTATAGCTAGTTTTGATCTGCAATGAGTGGCAGACTTGTAAAGTACCTAATGTCAGGATTTATAATAATTCCATATGAGCGAAATCGCTGTAATTATTCAATGTCGTCTTTGAAGCCAAAAGTGCTGGGAATCAAAATAGGGTTCCAAATTGTGGACAGATGGAAATCATGGTGAATATCTTGGACTGATATACTGTGGAATACCGTCGAGGGACTTATTCAACCCACAGTGTTTCGTGTACATAGACGGCTCGATCAGTTATTCCAAAAATGATAACCACGTCGAAGACGAACATTTAACTTGTATTATATGAAAGATAATTGTCATAGAATTACTTGTGGTCTTAAACATTTGAAGAAAAAATATTCATCCACGGTTTCAAAATGCAACAAAACTAGCAAAAAAAAAATAAATGAAAAATCACTTTTTACCATCAAACCTAAGATTTGGGTATCATTAGAAAGCTTGTATTTTTCTCATCTCTTCTGCAAAACAATTTGTCTGATTTTGTTTTTATTGCGTTGCCACAAGCTAAAATATGCGTTGTTTTCGGGTACCTGAAATTAATTGTACAGTAACCTATGAGCTTTTGTTATGTGTGCAAGGCTACAATACTGGTCAAGAAAAGTGGGCCATGTGGGTTAAGATTAAAACCTGAGAGCATTATCTTGCATTTGTGCTCTCTTTTATTATGAATATGAAAGAAACTTTCCATATGGGCATGTTTGTAAGACATTGTAGGATGGCGTATCTTCCACTTCTTCTTCTTATCGTGTCCAAACAACTGTGGTTCTCAATATGATCCAGACAGAGATGGGGACAACGTCTGGCTGCTTCACGGAATTTCCGCAAGGGTCCCTGT
Organism: Ophioderma brevispina; assembly: GCA_023653785.1. NCBI lineage: Eukaryota > Metazoa > Echinodermata > Ophiuroidea > Amphilepidida > Ophiodermatidae > Ophioderma > Ophioderma brevispina. Next base: position 50,399 of record JAMKCH010048295.1, read on the forward strand.
TTGTGAATTGGTGCTCCAGAGTGGGCCAGACCAAGAGGTGTTCCATGTAGTGGGTGGTTCCACAACCACAGGGTAGTATCCTGATCTTGCTTTCAGATAGAACCCACCTGCAAGGAACCTTAGATCGGCCAGTTTTGGTTCTCAATCTATTGAGGGCATCGCCAGTCAGCCCATGAGGAGTCAAGCTCCAGGTGGAAGATGCTCAGACAGGTCAATAACCAGATGAGATGTTAATTGGTTGATGGACAAGTCTTTCTTTCCACAAGGGCGACTCTATTAACCTCCTTAGAGACGTTTCAAGAGGTTGGACCTTTGCTTAAGAAATTCTCTGGATTTAAGAGTCGGTTGGCAGAAGGTATCTATCCAGACATAGGGATGCTTCAACATTTGGATACTTGACAGCTACGCTCTTGCATGCTCGCTAGCTACGACGGATGTAATGGTGGAGCAATTTCCTGCTAGGGTGTACAACTTTTTCGTTGGTGTTGGACGGAGAGGCATACTGTGATAAACCGGCAGGTGGCATTTAATGCTGGATCAAAGCTCTTGGCATGGGTGATCTTTTCCCAAACAGATTCATTCGACTACATCAGTTTGTTTTGAACTTTCAAGTGTTAAAAAGGAATCAAATAAGTGTTCTTCATGTTGCAATTCCAATTATTAAATGCGGTAGTTTACTATAATATTTGCATAAGACATGCTGGAATACAACCATTAACATGTTTAACCCACTTGTATTTTGCAATGTGACCAGGGTTGTATTAGTAAAAGAGTGTCACGTTGAGTTTCAAAGACACCGATTTTTGTCCGTTTTTTGGTTTTTTTTTTTTTTGGCTTTGAAACTTACGTGACACTTTGCAATTATACTTGATCAACTATTGCAAAATACAAGGAAAAAGAAGTGTTAAACATGTTAATCCTAACAGTCTTATGGTTTCTAGCCTATCTCCAGAGAGGAAGGGAAGGGGTAAAGGGATAGAAGCTAAAGAAGATTGGACACCCGTGGCGGGATTCGAACCCGGGGCCCGATCCGGCGCACCATTCCCATGAGCAGGAATGGCAAGCCACGAGGGAGTCGCTGGCCCGGCCAGCGATTTCGTGCCCATGTGAGTGTTGGTACGATGGCGTCATCGCATCTTTTTGGACTTTCATTTTCTAGCCTCACCTCATTGAGTGCTAGTGAGTTTTGGTAGTGATAAGGTTAGTGTTGAATTCCAACATATCTGTAAGCAAATTTATAGCAAATTATAGTATTGAACAAAATTTGGTACATAAATACTGCTCTTTCGGTGTCTTTTTTCTTTGAAACGCACGTAACACTTCGAAGCCAACACTGCAAGATAGTGAAGAATAAGACATCATTCAAACATGCCATTTGAAGTATTTTAGCCAATCATGTAAAAATGCAGCACAAACTTGAGAGTTGCAATTAGAATTTAATATCACAGTCTTACTCTTGTCTTTCTTGCCCAGTATTGTGGCCTTGCACACATACGAAATGCATGTTGTAATCTAGTGGAGCACTTTTTAAAAGTGGTCTAAGGTCATGGCTACGCCCTATGGATCCTAACCTTAAAAGACACATGTCTGATAGTAATATTTAAACTCATTATATCTCACGACTACTCCAAGACATTAACATTGGTGAAAGAAAAATGGAAAAATATTACTTAGAAACTAAGGGTAAAACATTGATTTTCGTATGCGCTGATTTTCCTCCAAGGGCTCATTTTGTCCGACATAATGCACTGAATACGGGTGCTTTAAAGCAATGATGGCACATTTATATGACACACGCAATCAACTTTCCCCATGAGATTTTAATACCTTAAAGTTTCGTTTCAGTGAACTAAACTCCCACAAAGTGGTATAACTATAGGCGATCAACCTTCTTGGTATCAGGATTTTTATAATTGATATCGGAGATTCCAGATTATAATAAGTCTAGTTTAACATGTAAAAGTCGATTTTTTTTGTCAATCGGTTTAGCAATGTTCTTGTCTTAAATGTAAATTTAAATGCATGAATCTCTATTTATAGGTGATAGGTGGGTGACCTGATCGACAACCTCCTCGTCCCCCACTTTACTCCATCAAAATTGAGATTTTTGTATCAGAAGTTAATATTCTTCATATTACCTAAGTGAAATTTTCGGCCCACGAAATATTTCATTTCATTGTTATGAACAAAAACGTCTCCAAATGTACTATACCATATTTTTTAACACACATTGTCATATGGGATCAATTTAATGATCATTTTTGCTTCTACTCTCCAAACTCCAATCTCATAATTATGTTTGTATGGATGCAAATGTGGGTGGTAAACTATCGGCTCCAAAACATAATAATGACAGACTTTGATGATTTTCTCCCAATATTTATTGGAAAGACCCAGGGGCCTGATAACATACCTAAGGTCTGGAGGAGGGCTACTATCATCGCACTCCACAAACAAAACAAGCCCGTCCACAACCGTAAGAACTACCACCCGATATCACTACTGTGTTTTTCCTTCAAACTCCTTGAGAGATGATCCTGGCCCGGCTGTAGCCCGTCGTCGAACCTCATCTGCCTGACGAACAAGCAGGATTTCGCAGTGGCCGGAGCACTGTCCACCAGATTGTAAAACTCACAAATGATATTGAGGAAATCTTTGAAAAGCGTCGTAATGCAGGCGCCATCTTGGTGGACCTTACTGCAGCATACGACACCGTGTGGCCCCACGGCCTGACACTCAAGCTTCTCAGGACCATCCCGGATCATCACCTTGTACAATTCATATGTAACATGCTTGCAAACCGTAGCTTTATTCTCAAGAACAGTGATGGGCAGAATAGTTGTCTGCGTCATCTGAGGGACGGAGTACCTCAAGGATCTCTACTGGCTCCCATGCTGTTCAACTTGTATATCAGCGATTTACCTCAAACGACATCTAGACAATATAGCTACGCCGACGATCTTGCCCTTCTCCACTCGGACAGCAGCTGGACAGAAGTAGAAAGTACACTTACTGCAGATATGACCCTACTTGCAGCATATCTGAAGCTGAAGCTGAGCGAAGCCAAGCCCACCGCTACTGCCTTCCATCTCAACACCAAAGAGGCTCATCGCCAGCTTCAAATCAACCTCAATGGTGCGCCTCTGCCATACAATCCTACACCAACCTATCTGGGAGTGAAATTTGACCGGCAACTTACTTTATACCGGCAGCACCTCGAGTCCGTATGCGCCAAGGTATCTTCGACGTGAGGAATAACCTCCTGTGCCGACTTGCTGGATCCTCATGGGGTGCCAGCCCAACGACTCTACGCACCACCGCCTTGGCTCTGGTCTACAGCACTGCTGAATATGCCGCCCCAGCATGGTGCAACAGCTCTCACACAAAGAAGCTGGACAAAGTACTCAACGAGACATTGAAACCATTACTGGTTGCCACCGTCCCACTCCATCTGAGTTTCTACCAGTGCTTCAGGCAGGCATTGCATCTGCGGTGCTTCGGAGAGAACACCACACGCACAAACTGGCGAATAAGGCTCTGCTGGACAACAAGCACCTATTGCATAACATTTTCAAAGAATCACACCAGCTCGACAGACAAAGACTAGTACTCTCGTCCACCTTTTCGACCGAAAACAACTGCTAAACTCTCCAGCTCCCCATTCAACATCTTACAGACATGGAATACTGCCAGGCTAGATACTTCAAGACCAGACCAACTCACTATTACACCTATGACAGAACTACCACCTGGTAGCAATCTTCCACGCAAGTAATGGGTCACCTTATGCCGGATTCGCACAGGAGTCGGTCGCTTCATAGCAACATGCACCGATGGGGGCGCGATCATCTCCAGCCTGCCAATGTGGTTCTCCATCACAGACTGCGGATCACATTCTCAATGAGTGCCCTACCTTTCGTCCATCGGTGGACATAGACTTCTCAAACCCCAACCAATCAACAGTGAGCTGGCTTTATATTTAGCTGCTGCCTCATATGCAAGAAGAAGAAGAAGAAGTTTTAAAATATTGTGCTCGACTGCCTCTCGCCCAATACTTTTGCAACCAATAGCTCGACCAATTAAAATTTATTGGTATACAAATTGATAGTAAAAATATATATATCACGAGGTCAAATTGTGACTTTCTATTTGACGAGGCGAAGCCGAGTTAAATGGAACAGTCAAAATTTGACGAATGTTATATTTTACTATTGCATGAATATAGGCAGATACTATTTGTTTTATATTATAATGATATCACCTGTTTTATTTTCAAGCGATGTGATAGTAAAAACAAATCACTGCGATCATGATATAATATTTTACATCAACATGTGTAATCCGCTGTTTTTAGTGATATGTTTCTAAGTGAGGGAGAACTTATCATATGAAAAAGATCGGATTTTTTTTGGGTGAGTTTCTCCGAAATCAGATATTATTGCCGTCCAATTTAAGAATGTATCAAATAAATTAATTGGTATGATAACTGTAGTATTTTTACGAAGCTATTTTTCCAACCAAGTTTTTAACCATTCATTTGTATGGGAAATCCAGTGTCAGTTTTTAGTGGGCGAATCTATGGACCCTAATGCAATATCGATTCCTTTTATTGATTTTTTTTTTCTCGGCGCGCGCGTACACACACCACACACACCTACACACACCACACACACGACACACAACGCACCAACACACCACACCTCACACACACACCGTCCCCCGCCCCCCTCGCTTACTCCCCACACCTACACACACACGCCCACTCATTCCTCTCTCTCACACTCACCCATCCACACACACACACTATCCTCCTGCTCCCCTACTCCACTCGTCTACTCCTCCCCCATCCCCCCCTCCCGCCCACAAAACTCCCATCACCTCCTCTACTGATCTCTGGCGTGGAACCTTGTCGCCCACTGTTTCTTCGCATACACCCGCAAAACAATTTCAAGCGCCAGTGTGGAACGTGATGCAAAAATGCGAGATGTCGCTATTTATTTCTCCAGTTTAGTCAGGTGGTGGCTGCCAAGAAAATCCAAAATTTAGACTCGCCATATGGTTTTAACACGTAAATCCGAAATATTGACAAGAAAGCATTCAATTTTATAGGTTCTAAGCCATATTTCTTATTCCCAAACCGTGGAGCTTGAGTTTTTGGACATGAATACCAAAGAGTTGATCGACTTCGCTGGGACTAGGTGCGCAGATGATTAAAAGCTTCGGACATAGGCGAAATGTTGTGTTTATTGGCGAGAGCCTCTACATCTTTGACCACAAATGAAAAACAAAGGGTTCGTTGATTACGTGGTGATAACCCCGAGATGACTGCATTCAGAATCGGCAAGTGGTGCCGCTCGTGATGTATGGACCGGTATTCATAATGGAGGAAAAACTTCACTGGTGGTGCCAGATTGAAACATGAACCGCTATCGTGTACCTGGACACTCTGGAAAACCCCTTCTGCCACATGCAAGAAGGCTGCAAGACGACAATATCACGCCGCATAGGGCCGCTGTATACCTTACCCGATCCATCAAGTACGGACAATCTTCATCAAACACTAAGCTCCGCCTCTGACCGATGAATGGGACGTTCTGCCCATTGACATCATAAAGAACCTTGTGGACTTATGCCGCGACGTCTTGACGCACCGATTCATACCAGGGGTGGCCATACTCTATGTTCAGTGACTGATCGGAACATTTAAAAAAACTATTGAACAATTCGATGAAGTCACCCAAAACGTGTGTTATATGTAAAAATGACTGATGTGAAAACTTGATTACAAAAATCCTTAATCTGCTTGTTCAAATACCCTCTTTCCCTCTCGTAAGGGTTAATTGTGGACTAATTCACGGTGATATGTTCGAAGAGACTGATCATTCAAGTCGTGTGGCGATATACACCCTAAATGTCACAAATAACTCCCTGTAAAATCACTCCATAAATGTCCGTAACACTACTTTTTTTCCACTTTTATGAGCAACATTGTATGGTAATTTTACTAAATTAACCAAGATAGGTATCTCTCAATTGTCCCAACAAAAATTCGACGTTTGGAAATAAACTTCATGTTACCTTGAAGTTGCTCTTTCTACGTTTTTATTGACAACATTTAGATTACTGCGTTTTCCCTGGTGGTGATGGTGGGGATAAGCGGTTGATTTTCTGATTTGAACGTGCACCAGCCGTGGGTTGTCCGCCGAGCAGTGCATATTATGGGTCGCCATTTATTAAAAAAACTAATTAAAATAAATGCTTAATATCTCAATAGTTTTACGCACACAAAAAAAGAACGTTTATTAAGTATACAAGCTTTCGTGATTACGAGTTAGACTAATGAATATTCTATGACTGCTGTCGTCTAGGCTAGCTTACATGCAGCCTGCCATCGTTGGTCAAATGGTTGCTCTGAATATTTATTAATTTCTCCGTCTGTAATGGTCCTGGCAACGCGAAACATTTGTCACGGTGGGTCCTTTGATTAAGTAGCACGCCTCTCTGTTATTGCAAACATACTGAAATATTCACGCTCATAAAAAGGAAAATACTAAAAACAGAAAAAGAATGTACCTTTGCAAGAGAAAATATAAAATGATTGTTCTCCTTAAATACGGTATGTTAAATCAAACGATTTAGGAATAAATAATATTCTTTATCGCAATGCTTGGAAAGATACAAACAAATATGGTGTATAATGGTAAAGTGGTTTGATATACTGAAAAAACACGCCTATAACGGTTGTTGATAACATGTCACCTGAGATTTTTTTATATTGATTGATTGGTTCTATGGGGGGGGGGGGAAAGTTAATAACAACCTACAGAACATAACGACATCACTCGGCGACCTAAGTCCATTATTCAGACTTAACTGTAGAAGGGCGCTCTTACGCAATTGAACGGTTACACACATACCGAACGGGGATTTTGACGTCAATATTTTTTTCCCAAATCTATCGTGATTTTCTAGATCTTTTTGAACGAAGGTTTAAGAGGTGATTTTGTAATGTACGAGACAGAGACTGCCATAGTCAATGCACGTAGCGTTCCCCAAATTAAACCGTTGGAAATTCCCAATGCCCAATCGAGCAGACCGTGTCCTACCTCCCTGGGCTATTATGAGTAATGCATCAAATAATTAGGAAAATAGCTACATTTAATTTATCAAGCGTTTTTCATAAAGCGCTTTTCAAAACTATTTGACTTCAGAAACTTTTTTGTTTTTTAATAACAAAAATCATTTTCATCATCAACATGAATCTGTGTCGGAGACAGCAAGTAAACAAAAAAATCAGTCATAAAAAAAAACGATATAGCTTCTTCTCCTCGCTCTTTAAATTGAGAAAATATGAATGCAATGATATCCTTTCATTAATCCTTACTTTTTTTTTTTTATATGATACGAGAGAGAAGTTTGGGAATACCCAAGAGGAAATTATAGTTTGGACAGTCACAGTTAAATGCTCAGAAATGTGAACCTGGATTAGACATGTGTTTTGGTGTCATTTGGCGTGGACCAAGCTTTCAAAAGCAGCCATCACTTAGCGCATATGATATTTACATAGATAGGTCCAGCCATACACTAGGTAGACACGATGTTGGGTA